>SDVV010000126.1:0-39925 GCA_016164225.1 Gammarus roeselii | reverse complement strand
TATATCTGTATGTGTTAGGCGAGCAAATTTACCTCTGGTAAGATGTTTTTATTAAAGGACTCAAATTTCCCCCCTTCTCTAGTTAACAATTTACTCATGTAGATTAGGACTTTTTATGACCACTAAAAATTTTAATTTCAAAATAAATATGCATTTGAATGTCTAAACTCCCCCATTAAAACTACGCCTCGCTTTGATCTGGGGCTGAGGAAGTGAATAGAACGGCCCACTACGATTGCGAATTAATATATGAAAGCAGGCTTATTTGTATTTGAAAATTCCACTGAACAGTTACCCTTGGAAATGCTACTACTCCGTTTGAAAACATGACAAAATGACAGCTCGTAGACTCTTATTACAAGATCGAGGTAAAACACAAGCAATGGAAGAATATAGCTTAACGTTTTAGGCATTCCCTCGTTTTCACGTAGACTCTGTCGTTGACCGTTGATTGCATTGAAAAGTTGATTCATTAATAAAACGTTAACATTAGTTCTTTGTTTCATGACCAACTTTCATTACCTAAGTTAACTTAGTTAAAAAACATGGATTCCTTCGTAATAACCTCCAGGAAAGCTCATGCCTAACAAATTCTTGCAAAGTTATTCCTAATTTTTCTTAAGGAAGGATCCACATCGGTGTTTCCGAAATTGGCTAGGCTGTGAAGGGCGGCAGCGAGCGGCATTGTAGGCCACGTTCTTTGTAGGGTCCTGTCAAGAGCCACAAATGATTCACCTGGATCGTTTTTTTTACAACATATGCCCTAAAATTGTGGATTTGAAGAGAAGACTTTCGCTATAAAATGGTATTGTCGATAGAATATGCCCCCTCCTCCCCACTGCAAAAATGCAACCTCCTCCCCACTGCAAAAATGCCCCCTACTCCCCACTGCAGAAAATGCCCCCTCTTCCCCACTGCAAAAATGCTCCCTCCTTCCCACTGCAAAATGCAACATTAATATATTGTTGAATCGGAGTAGTCCGGAATCGGAGTAGTCCGGAATCGGAGAAGTTTTTCGGAATTGGAGAAGTTATTTTGGAATCGGAGAAGTCCTTTCGGAATTGAAGTAATCTTTAAATTATTTGTGTCAAAAACTTGCGGTTCGTGATCATGTTGACTGTTAACCGCGTCTGTTTCTGTACACGGGTCTCGACCACCTCTTACCGAGTTAATTTTTTTTTCCATAATGCTAATGTGGATTTCTTCGTCGGGTTGAAGTAGCTCACATCAGTAACTGTAGATTGTCTGTTATAGAGAGGATTGAGTTGGATCATATATATCAAACTAGGAAAGAAGTTCGTTGCTGCCTTCAGAGTATGATCCCACATATTATTGAGTTTCAATCATGATTTATAGTATCCTCAATGATCTAAAGGTTTGAACCGTTTGCAGCAATGATTGCAGCACATCTCCCGAACACAACTTTCTGCCACCGAAGAGAGGTACTCTGGTTTCACTCCCCTGTTAAGGCTTACTATAATTACACGGCTAAGCCGTCTGTTCCACTCGTCAATATTTATGTTTACGACGGCAAATTAACTTTTGTACAAGAACAAAAAATATCATAGACTGCGATTAAATCTAGCGATGATTCTTTTAATTATAAGGCGTAGCTTTGTACCAGGAATAATACTTGCAATTCATTTCAGTTATCAGGACTAATACCATTTAATTTTATTCGACGATTATGTGATAACCGACAACCCCTGCAGCCCCCATCAACAACAGGGGTTAACTTCCAATTCCACTGATTCTATTGAGGCCAATATTAGCTAATGCAATCTTGGGACCGCCAATAGAACCTGGAGTCCTCTCAAAACCAGGGGTCTACTACCTCGTCTCACTACTCACAGTGAGGCTGATATTAGCGTATACGATTATGAGACAACAAACCTTGCTCAGTGGCCCTCCAGTGTTGCTGGTTCATACGATTATGAGACAACAAACAGGCTCAGTGGCCCTCCAGTGTTGCTGGTTCATACGATTATGAGACAACAAACAGGCTCAGTGGCCCTCCAGTGTTGCTGGTTCATACGATTATGAGACAACAAACAGGCTCAGTGGCCCTCCAGTGTTGCTGGTTCATACGATTATGAGACAACAAACAGGCTCAGTGGCTCTCCAGTGTTGCTGGTTCATACGATTATGAGACAACAAACAGGCTCAGTGGCCCTCCAGTGTTGCTGGTTCATACGATTATGTGACGACAAACAGGCTCAGTGGCCCTCCAGTGTTGCTGGTTTATACGATTATGAGACGACGAACAGGCTCAGTGGCCCTCCAGTGTTGCTGGTTCATACGATTATGAGACAACAAACAGGCTCAGTGGCCCTCCAGTGTTGCTGGTTAATACGATTATGAGACTACAAACAAGCTCAGTGGCCCTCCAGTGTTGCTACTTTTCGGCAATGGCCAACAAATCGATAGCCGCCGTAAGCTGCCGAAGAGTGACGCTGGGCGGTAGTAAATCAAATGAGGGATATTTTCAAATGGGATGCAGAGCAGCAACGGGTAACATTTTTTGGAGGAATGTAGTTGTTAGGTCATGTCTGTGTCAGGTCATTGGCCTACCTCAGAACATGTTATTTTTGACTGAGTACCTTGTGAGGCTTGGGTAATTAATTATTTTTTGCATTTAACTCTTGCCCAGAAGCTTGGAGAAACCATTTTATGCTACGAAATTTGAATCTTAAACAATTTGGATTCGAATAAAGACTTTTTTTTTCAGATTCTCTACTGTGCCTTTTAGCGTAATTTCTAAAAATGATATGATTGTCATTATCCGGGATTAGTTTGTTACGTTGAACTCAACGACGAAGCATGGATACTTTTTTTAAGAGTCTGAAGATCCACCAAGCTAATAATAAATAATAATTCTGTCACCGGTTAGAACGGGCACACGTCAGCTGCGGTGGTGCGTCTGGAGAGACTAGTGGTGCGTCGCGATAATACTTTTAACAGTTGTGGTGCGTCCGGTGAAATCACGTAGTGTGTTACCTGTAACAGTAAATCACAGAGTGTGTTACCTGTAACTGTAAATCACGGAGCGTGTTACCTGTAACAGTAAATCACGGAGTGTGTTACCTGTAACAGTAAATCACGGATTGTGTTACCTGTAACAGTAAATCACGGAGTGTGTTACCTGTAACAGAATTGGTACGACCGGACGCATCGGAGAATATGGTGCTTTCAACGATATATTTGCGTCCTGAAGCATTATGGAGAGTGTTACTTGCAAGAGTCGTGGTGTTTCCAGCAGCACCACTATGTGTAGCTTCTAACATCAGTGAGGCATCCGGTGGCCCCACTTAGAATGTTACTATAAACCTCGTGGACTATCCCCACTCTTCTTTCACTTCTTTCAAGGAGACACTCGACATGAGCGCTCGTGCTCGTTTGTTTTCCTTACTCTAATCTAATCTAATCTATCTAATGGGGCATCTGCTGGCACCAAAACTATGTTACTATATTTACGGTGGAGTTGCGTCCGGTGGCACCACAGAGTGTGTGTTATTAAAGGTATAGAGCGCGTCTGTCGGCATTACGGAGGGTGTTTATATTTACGGTGGCGTTGCGTCCGGTGGCACTACAAAGTGTGTGTTATTAAAGGTATAGAGCGCGTCCGTCGGCATCACGGAGGGGGCTTACATTTACGGTGGCGTTGCGTCCGATGGCACAAAGTGTGTTGCTATTAGAGGAAGCGTCACAATTAAAGACACCACAGAAGGCCTCCAGACCGTTTCTGCTATCTGAAGAGGCGGGCGACACAAAGACGGCTTCAGTAGCAGGATATCAAGAGGTTCTCTCTCGCTTCGCACCAACTAAATCCTTTCCGTCAAAGTAGGATGAGCCCCACGAGTGAATGGTGTTTCTGTTCCCTGGATCTAAGACTACTCCAGGCGGGAACTGCGTTGCAGTGGATGGACGGCTATTATCGCCCACCCGACCACTAAAACAAAGAGAGGAGACCAACAAAATAAAAAAATGGGCTTCTTCGTAAAACCGTGACCGTTTAATACGTGTATTTCTACCCAATGTGCATTTCTGAGTACTGATTTCCTATAGATAATTTCATATTATGCGTGGTAAGTATTACGCTTTGCCCTTCATGACTCTCCATAGCGGGAATAACGTAAAATTTCACATTATACGTGGTACGGTAGTTGCAACATTCCATTCCTGAGACCATTATAAAGTGACGCATGGGATGTAATAAGCTGTCTGGTCTTTCCTTCCTGCAGAATAATCCTCTTCTGAGGAAATTCATTCAACGAGACAATGAAATCTATGCTTATACTATCATATTTCCTTCAACTCATATCAGTTCATCTCTAATATTATGGAAGGTCACGAAGGAAAATTTCAATTGGTAATTCAAACATAAAAAGATTTTCTTACCGTCTGGAAATATCGACCGTTCACTGTCCTTTTTTGGAACTGGAGACAAAAGCTCATCCAGATACGCAAGTTCAATTTGGGACGCAACCAAATGCACATTCATAAGTTCAACTCGGAATATTTTCCTCTTGTAGTTACTGAACTTGTTCAGTGACGCAGTAAAGCGACTCTACCTCATCCAGTTACTCTTACTTTTTTGGTAACGCAGTAAGGGGACTCTCTCTCATCCAGTTACTCCTACTTGTTCAGTGACGCAGTAAGGGGACTCTCTCTCATCCAGTTACTCTTACTTGTTTAGTGACGCAGTAAGGGGACTCTCTCTCATCCAGTTACTCTTACTTTTTTAGTGACGCAGTAAGGGGACTCTCTCTCATCCAGTTACTCCTACTTGTTTAGTGACGCAGTAAGGGGACTCTCTCTCATCCAGTTACTCTTGCTTATTTAGTGACGCAGTAAAAATACTCTCTTTCATCCAGTTACTCTTTCATGTTTAGTGGCGCACTAACTCATCCAGGGACACAAACTCATCCAGGGACACTATCTCATTCAGGGACACTAACCCATCCAGGGACACTATCTCATCCAGGGACACTTTCTCATCCATGGACACTAACTCATCCAGGAACACTAACTCATCCAAGGACACAAGCTCATGCTGTGGCATTAGCTATTTTAAGGAAAATAGCTCATCGATAGAAGACACTAGCTCATCCAGAGAATGAAGCTCATTTATTCATCCAGGAACGCCTGTATATCATGGCACACTAACTATTACAGGGATACTAGCTCATCCAGGGAAAGAAGCGTACATATTGCAACCTCCCATGCTATTTTCCAACGTCATTTCCTGCTGATTCTTCTCGTCAAAAGTAACTAAAGAAGACCAGTTAAAGTGACGGGCCATCAGCGGGACGTTGGAGTCAAATTAGGGAACGAATGAAATGCTGCTATTTCTGGACATGTCGATGGGATAAAGCGGAGTATTTAAACAACTATATAAAAAAAAAATTCATCACATTGCAAAAAGTTTCCTCGCAAGATTTCAATGAATACTCTTCGTGCAGTAAGCCATTGATGACTTCTTTCTCGATACCTGAGGACTCTTCATTCAGTATATCGTCAACGACTTCTACCTTGCCATCTAACGACTCTTCATCCAGTAAATTGTCGTCGACTTCTCTCTCGCCACATGAGGACTCTTCGTCCAGTAGATTGTCGTCGACCTCTTCCTTGCTACATGAGGACTCTTTGTCCAGTAAATTGTCGTCGACCTCTTCCTTGCTACATGAGGACTCTTCGTCCAGTAAATTGTCGTCGACCTCTTCCTTGCTACATGAGGACTCTTCGTCCAGTAAATTGTCGTCGACCTCTTCCTTGCTAAATGAGGACTCTTCGTCGAGTAAATTGTCGTCGACTTCTTCCTGACTACATGAGGACTCTTTGTCCTATTATTGTTTCAAGAGTCTAGCGACATTGAGCCTTATCTCACCTTCAATGCTCTGAACAACTATGATTGATTTTGGTAAGCAGGATCCGTGTTAGTTATACAGTGTTATTGATCCAGAGTGAGTGATCCGGTGTATGTGATCCAGTGTTAGTTATACAGTGTTAGTGATAAAGTGTAAGTGATCTAGTGTAAGTGATCCAGTGTAAATGATCCAGTGTGAGAGATCCAGTGTAAGTGATCCAGTGTAAGTTATCCAGTGTAAGAGATCCAGTGTAAGTGATTTAGTGTAAGTGATTCAGTGTAAGTGTTCCTGTGTAAGAGATCCAGTGTAACTGATCCGGTGTAAGTGATCCAATGTTAGTGATCCAGTGTAGGTGAACCAGTGTTAGTGATCCAGTGTAAGAGATCCAGTGTAAGAGATCCAGTGCAGGTGATCCAGTGTAAGAGATCCAGTGTAAGTTATTTAGTGTAAGTGATCCAATGTTAGTGATCCAGTGTAGGTGAACCAGTGTTAGTGATCCAGTGTAAGAGATCCAGTGTAAGAGATCCAGTGCAAGTGATCCAGTGTAAGAGATCCAGTGTAAGTTATTCAGTGTAAGTGATCCAATGTAAGTGTTCCTGTGTAAGAGATCCAGTGTAAGTGATCCAGTGTAAGTGATCCAGTTTAAGTGATCCTGTGTTAGTGATTCAGTGTAAGTGATTCAGTGTAAGTGATCCAGTGTAAGTGATCCAGTGTAAGAGATCCAATGTAAGTGATTCAGTGTGAGTGATCTAGAGTAAGTGATCCAGTGTAAGTCATCCAGTGTAAGAGATCCAGTGTAAGTGATTCAGTGTAAGTGATCCTGTGAAAGTGATCCAGTGTCAGTGATGCAGTGTTAGTGATCCAGTGTATGTGATCCAATGTAAGTGATCCTGTGTAAGTGATTCAGCGTCAGTGATTCAGTGTAAGTGATCCAGTGTTAGTGATCCAGTGTAAGAGATCCAATGTAAGTGATTCAGTGTGAGTGATCTAGTGTAAGTGATCCAGTGTAAGTCATCCAGTGTAAGTGATCCAGAGTAAGAGATTCATTATTAGTGATCCAGTGTAAGTGAACCAGTGTCAGTTATCTAGTGAAAGGGATGTAGCGTAAGTGATCCAGTGTAAGATATCCAGTGTAACTGAGCCAGAGGAAGAGATCCAATGTTAGTGATCCAGTGTAAGTGAACCAGTGTTAGTGATCCAGTGTAAGTGATGCAGTGTAAGTGATACAGTGTAAGTGATGTAGTGTAAGTGATCCAGAGTAAGAGATCCATTGTGTGTGATCCAGAGTAAGTGATCGAGTGTAAGTGATCCTGAGTAAGAGATACAGTGTAAGTGATTCAGAGAGATCAAGAGTACAGTATCATGTTATGAATCCTGAGACAACATTTCGATTTACAATGGTAATGATCCAGTGTGTGGATGTGAGAATCTAGTGTATATATATGTAAGGATCCAGTATCAGGATGCGATGATCCAGTGTAAGGATATTTAGATCCACTGCAGAGATTCGAGCCAATGTGAGGATGTGATGATCCAGTGTTCGGATGTAGGGATCCATTGCCATCATGAAAAGTTGTAACGGTGTAGGAATGCAACGAGGTTCCTATCTAACGGTGTTTCGATCTAACGGTATAATAATGTGACGGTGTACAAATGTAACGGAGTAACAATCTAACGGTGTAAGAATGTATTGGTGTAGGGATGAATAACTGAAATAATGTATGGATTCGGTATCTTGATTTATGGATCAATGTGAGGATTCACTGTTAAGGATACTGGTATTGATCCTGAGCAGCCATATGTACAGTTTGCATTAATGACCAACTTTCAAAGTCCTAAAGTGCAATTTCTTCCTATGGATCAGGATACACTTTGCAGGATTCTCTTAGAAGGATTGAATGCCAATGCGGTGACTCAGACTTGTAATGTCTAAAGCTGAAGTTTTGGAGAAACGATCAAATCCGTGAAGTATGCGAGGCTTGTGAAGTCTGCGATGTCTGTGAAGTCTGCGATGTCTGTGAAGTCTACGATGTGTGTGAAGTCTGCGATGTCTGTGAAGTCTGCGATGTCTGTGAAGTCTGCGATGTCTGTGAAGTCTGCGATGTCTGTGAAGTCTGTGATGATTTTTCTTCATGTAAAAGTGCACATTTTTTTCTAACTAAAGAAAAGGTGTCTTTGAAGAGCCTTAACTTCGGTGAATCAATTGAGTTTCGTAGGAATGCAATTCAGACCGAGCTTGCTTGTCTGCGGTGGGAGAGATGATACCGGTATGACCGCTAGGCCCTCACATTGTGAAGTCACGCTGAAGTTTGGAATATTAGATTTGAATTTGAATTTCAAATATTATCGAATCAATGGAATACAATCAGCCCTGCTTCATGACATTCCGAAGCAGAGGCAGAAGTTGGCCTTAGAGAACCTTGCATGGGGCTTATCCCTTGAGTTAATTGGATCCTTCAAAATTAGTTGCGTAATTGAATACTCTAATTTAATCCTAATTTGCTAGCATGTACCACTTTTATCATCAAGTACGATCCTCCAGATATTCGGTACTTTAATGAACTTGAATAATTTCATCGCTCCTTTTGAATAAATATAACTCTTGAATATTTAGTAACCCTTGAAGTGTCCAACTTGTCGCATATTAACTTGACATTTAGAGCACGAATATCAAGTTAACCTGAGAAGGCCAAAGATGCCGCATATTAGCATGATGTGAAGAGCACAACAAAGCTCAGAGCAGTTAGTGCAGGATCCAATAACAACTACAGATTTGCTGGTTATGAAAAGATAGTCACAGACCGGCCGCGTCCTGGAAGGTGAGGTGAGAGCGGTCGTGTTATGAAAGGTTAGGTGAGAGCGGTCGTGTCTTTGAAGGTTAGGTGAGAGCGGTCGTGTCCTGGAAGGTTAGGAGAGAGCGGTCGTGCCCTGGAAGGTTAAGTGAGAACGGTCGTGTCCCTGAAGGTTAGGTAAGAGTGGTCGTGTCCTGGAAGGTTAGGTAAGAGTGGTCGTGTCCTGGGAAATTAGGTGGTTAGGTGAGAGCGGTCGTCTCCTGGAATGTTAGGTGAGAGCGGTCGTGTCCTGGAAGGTTAGGTGAGAGCGGTCGTGTACTGGAAGGTTAGGTGAGAGCGGTCGTGTCTTGGAAGGTTAGGTGAGAGCGGTCGTGTCCTGGAAGGTTTGGTGAAAGCGGTCGTGTCCTGGAGGGTTAGGTGAGAGTAATCGTGTCCTGGAAGGTTAGGTGAGAGCGGTCGTGTACTGGAAGGTTAGGTGAGAGCGGTCGTATCCTGGAATGGTTTAATCAGACTAGCTGTCTCCTGAAAGGTTGAACTACGATTGACCGTGTCCTAAAATGTTTCCTCAAATTAGCCGTGTCCTGGAAGGCTGACTCAAACTTGCAGTGTCCTGGAAGGTTGGACTTTGATTGGTTGTATCCAGGAAGGTTGGCTCACACTGGTCGTGTTCTGGAATTGTTGACCCGGACTGACCGTGTCCTCGTTGATTGTCTCGGACTGGTCGTATCCTGGAAGGCTTAACTCAGACTGTCCGTCCCCTGGAAGTTTAGCTCAGGCTGGTCGTGTCCTGGAAGTTTGGAGTTTGACTGGCCGTGTCCTGGAAGGCTGTCTCAAACTTGTCGTGTTCAGGAAAGTTGAACTTCGAGTGGCTGTGTTTGGGTTGGTTGGCTCAGACTTATCGTGTCCTGGAAAGTTGGACTTTATCTGGCCGTTTCTGGTGGTCGGCTTAGATTGGCCGTGTTCTGAAAGATTGGCTCAGACTGGCCGTGTCCTGGAAGGTTGGGTCAGACTGGTCGTACCCTGGAAGGTTGAACCTCGACTGGCCGTGATCGGGGAAGTTGGCTCTGACTGGCCGTGTCCTGGGTGGTTGGATTTGACTGGCTGTGTCTGGGATGGTTGGCTCAGATTGGCCGTGTTCTGAAAGATTGGCTCCGACTGGCCGTGTCCTGTAAGGTTGAACTTCATCTGGCCGTGTCCTGAAAGATTGACTTAGACTGGCAGTGTCTTGGAAGGTCAAACTTTAACTTCCTGTTTTCGGGATGGTTGGATCAAACTGGACGTGTCCTGGAGGGTTGGATTTCGACTGATTGGCCGTGTTATGAAACATTGGCTCAGACTGGCCGTGTCCTGGGAGGCTGGCTCAGACTGTCCGTGTCCTGGTAAGTTGGCTCAGATTGACCGTGTCCTGGTAAGTTGGCTCCGATTGACCGTGTTTCTGGTAGGCTGGACTCCGACTAGCCGTGTCCTGGCAGGTTGGCTCGCACTAGCTGTCTCCTATTGTAACGTGTAAAAAATCCCTCGGCAATGCATTCATAATTAATACGATCAAATAGCAGGAACAAATAAGATTACATGTGATACAGAAGTACACAACAGATTGTATGATATGGAAACCATATCAAAATTACGAAGCCCGCAGCTTCCAGATCTATTGTGTTTTAATGCAGGGAACTTAGCGAACAACATCCACCAGTTCATTTGTGAAAGACCGCGTGGGCAAGGACGTATCTATGCCGTCTTCAAGCGCGTCTTGTCACGTCTCTTCCGGAGCGCTTTCTATTACGTGCACGCCCTCTACCAGCGCGTCCCATCACTGCCCTCTGAGGGCGTCCCATCACATGCTTGCCCTCTTCCAGCGCGTCATCACTGCCCTCCCAGAGAGCGTCCCATCCCTACCCTCCTTGAGTGCGTCTCATCCCATGCATGCCTTTTATCAACTCGTTCCATCCCTTCCGTCCCTGAGCGCGTCCCATCACATGCGTGCCCTCTATCAGAGCGTCCCATCACTGCCCTCCCTGAGTGCGTCCTCTCACATGCATTCCATCTATCAGTGCGTCCCATCCCTGCCGTCCCTGAGCGCATCCCATCACTACCCTCCTTGAGCGCTTCCCATCACATGCTTGCCCTCTTCCCATGCGTTCCATCCCTTTCGTCCCTGAGCGCATCCCATCACATGCGTGCCCTCTATAAGCGCGTCCCATCACTGCCCTCCCTGAGTGCGTCCTATCACATGCATTCCATCTATCAGCGCATCCCATCCCTGCCGTCCCTGAGCGCGTCCCATCACATGCATGCCCTCGCTGAGCCTCCTCACTTAGTTCTATGGCTCAAGGAGCCAGAGAGCTGGGCCGTGAGGCTAATGAAGCAAAATAAATACGTTTTTATGTGATAGATATTACGTTCGCACACTGCTAATGTAGCGTTACTGTGATAGGTAGAACAGCGAACCTTCTTAAGTGATAGGCTGTCTTGGATAGTCAAATGACATCATCTATCTACTCTACGTTTGAATTGTAATTGTTATTCTGTGTTTGTCAAAGAACGGTTTTGAAAATCAGCTTATAAATTCCAGTAAACAGAGAAAAATCCTAAAATGTGTGTGTCCAGTGCTGTAGAATTTTCTCGATACGCTTAACATTCATTCGCCATGAGGAGGTCATGTCCACCTTTACAGGGATTGCTATTCGGGATCAGCTGGATCCATAGAGGCAGTGTCTCGTTCTAGCACAGCGCGATGCTGTGGCACACTCTATTATAAGGGTCAGATACCGTCAATGCGGCCTACAAGGAGATCCGATTCCGCTCTGCCTCTTACCGACAAACGCACACACACATCACACACTGTTCCGCATCAGCAGATATCTGTTTATACAAGAGTTCACATTAGTTATATCTGTTTATACAAGTGTTCACATCCGTTATATCTGTTTATACAAGAGCTCACATTAGTTATATCTGTTTATACAAGTGTTCACATCCGTTATCTCTGTTTATACAAGAGCTCATCGCAGTTATATCTGCTTATACAAGAATTCATTGCAGTTATATCTGCTTATACAAGAATTCATTGCAGTTATATCTGCTTATACAAGAATTCATTGCAGTTATATCTGCTTATGCAAGAATTCATTGCAGTTATATCTGCTTATACAAGAATTCATTGCAGTTATATCTGCTTATACACGAATTCATTGCAGTTATATCTGTCTATACAAACTGGTGACCTTTTGCACTGAAATTCTCTGGAGTGGTTTGCGAAGATTTACACGGTATAGGTATTAGGCACTCATGAGTCAGTTATCTCAATGTTTGACGTCTAATTTCGATCACTCGGCCCTTATCTTGATCTCTACCTGCTCCTACTTTGGATGTTGCCTGCTCATACGTCGGCTATTACCCGCTTTTACTTCGGTTACTGACTACCGATTCAGCTATAACTTGCTGCTACTTCGACCACTATACCGGCACTCCCCACGACCTGTATCTGATCTTAACTCGACCAGTGCCTACTCCTACTTCAGTTACCGTCAGCTCTTAATTCTATCACTACTTTCTCTTACCGCGTGACCTCACCTCGGTCATAGCCAGCACTCACCTCGGCTACCATTTGTTCTTGTCTCGATCACTACCAGCTCCTACATCGATCACTACCAGCTCCTACATCGATTACTACCAGCTCCTACATCGATCACTACCAGCTCCTACATCGATCACTACCAGCTCCTACATCGATCACTACCAGCTCCTACATCGATCACTACCAGCTCCTACATCGATCACTACCAGCTCCTACATCGATCACTACCAACTTCTATTCCGAGCACTTCCAGCTCCTACTCCGACCCCCACCATCTCCTACTTCGACCGATACCAGCTTCTACTCCGAGCACTTCCAGCTCCTACTTCGACCGCTACCATTTCCTACTTCGGCCGATACCAGCTTCTAGTCCGAGCACTTCCAGCACCTACTTTAACTGCTACCATTTCCTACTTCAACCGATACCAACTTCTACTCCGAGCACTTCCAGCTCCTACTCCGACCACTACCATCTCCTAGATCGAATGATTCCGGCTCCTACTCCGAGAACTTCCAGCTTCTACTTAGACAGCCACCAGCTCATTCTCCGACCGCTACCATCTCGTACCTCGACCGATACAAACTCCGACTCCGACTTCTACCTGCCCTTATCTCTGCTTGTTGTGGGTTTTATATTCGCAGACATACATCGGTAAGAGCGACGGGTGCCTTCAAAGCGGTTCTTGAATGGTGTTGTATGGATGTTTTATTGCGGTTATGATATTTTTATTGTATTTTTTCCGATCCATTTAACTTATTTTTTACTAATTTTTGATTTTACATCAATTTTTATCGACTGCTGATCCACTGCTATCTCTTTTTTTTGTCGTTCTCAGCTTTGGCTATTATTATAGTGTTATCATCAATTGGACTAATCCTCGATCTGTTCCCTCTTATTATTGGTCCTATAATTTTAATAACATTTTTTCTTCTTGCATAATTTGCGCTCTTGGGTATTCAAAATATGACAGATGACTAATTTGATGCCTGAGGATCCCAACAGCTTAGGCGATTTATTCCAAAATGTTCATCCCGATGCTTATTTCTTGAAGTGCATGCACCATTCTTTGGATATACCGAGACAAACAAACTACTTCACAATGAATCGTTACAATGGCAACAGTAATACTGCACCCGCTGCATAACAAAAAATATTGTGCTGGCGTTTTTGCAGGATATTTAGGTGTACGATGTTTCCTGTTAGTAACTTGTCTCTCTGATGTGACGATTCTGACCATTGGAGTGCCTCAAGGCTCCATTCTGGGACTTATTAAATTTCTATAAAATATAAATAGCTTGCCATGTGTATCAAACTGATTCTACCATTTACACCATGAAATTAATACCAAATTATATAGATTTAAAAGTGGACCCGTGTCATTAATAAATTTATCCTCCAATTTTCTAGCCGCAATTAGGATGCAGCTCGAATTTTTGGATAACCAAAATGTCCAATTTAAGGCAAACGAGAACTTCTTGTAGGTGTGTCAATACAATAGTTTTAAATTAAATATTCAAATAGAATCTGTCGAAAGCTATTGGGATTGTATTGATTACATTGATATTTTGGTTCTGGAGACAATGCAGATGAACTTATACATTAATTTTGTTCATTCGTACCCAATTTATTGTAGCATATCATGCGAAGGCCCGTATAATACACAACTAAATCAACTAACTTTCCTTCAAAAACGTGTTGTTAGAATAATAACAAATGAGAAATATCTTGCTCATATCGGTCTGCTGTTCCGAAGGTCAGGTATTCGAAAACTTCATGAAATTTTATCTTATTTTATTTTTGTGAGCGCAATTAAACTAGAAAAATGTTGTACACATAAACAAACTCAACAAGAACGATTCACACTGAACCAAGGTAATGTACTTGTTCTCAAGTTTCACATACGAACCCTTTCTCAACATGCGGTATCATTTGCACCACGAAGTTCAGTAAAAGCTTTACCAGAACCTGTAAAGAGTTGTGGGTCACTCATTTCATCCAAAAGAACTCGTCAGGAGTATTCAGTTGGTTCATAAAACTAAGATTATATTTTTCCATATCATGCATTGACATTGTGTTTGAGTTTCTCTGAAAACTCATTAAAATTCCCCGAGTTCATTAATTTTGTCTGATTTTATTTGGGATTGTTTCCCATATCGATTCATGTTTATTAGCCTTCGCGCGGTGTAACCATTTCACGTAATTTTTTGCTGTAAATATTAATTTGTAATTTTTTGATTGCGTGTGTTTACAGGTTTGTTTTCATAAAGCATAAAGCTTATCCTGAGGGCTTATTAAATACGTTGGTTTGTATTTTGCTTCCTATATTTCAATGATGGTTTTGATTCTGTTTTCTGATTTATTTACCGGATCCATTTATTTGTTCACACTGATATTCTTCGTTATTCGGTTTTGAGCACATCAAATATAACAAAAAAAAATCCACGGTAAATGAAGCCAGCATTTAACTATATCGTCCTATGACTCCGTTCTATCAATTTCACGCAACCGGTTTTGGTTTACTGAGTCAATGAACGGCACTGAATCGCGCAGGCTCACACTAAATCAATTATTTATTGGTCGCCAGCCGATTTCTGTTTGTTAGCAACGTGTCAGCACCAGCAACTATAAGAAGCAACTATAAGAAAATATTATCTGTAAAAAAACGTTTATTTCCTTGAAGTATAGGAAACATTTTGATATATGATACTGTAGCATTGATCCTTGGGGCACTTCAAAAAGATTAAATCCAAACCCTTAAGTCGCTCGTCATGGTGTAGTTCATTGTTTCTGTTGGTACCGCAAGCGTGAGAGAGTCGCCTCTTCCGAGTGCTGGGAACCAGCGACTCAGTTCTTTTCCCGTGACGGGGAGGCTCGGGTTGGCTGCGATACTCGTAACCAGCACGGATGGGGGATCAAACACTAGCCTGCAGGACCAGTGCAATATTGTACAGCGAACCAGAAATAAATATTGCTACAAATAAACTATATCTAGCTAGATATCATAATTTATACATCGCGGATCTTTATATAGGCATCCAATAAGCCCAAGTACTGTTTTTTTTAGAGCTGGAAACTTGCTGAGCTCCAATTTTTTGATAATGATCGAATACATCCACCACCGGCCTTGAAAGAAAGATCTTTAAAAGTTCACCGCCGATCTTTGAAAATGCATCAAATACGTTCACCGCTGATCTTAGGAGTAACATCATATACGCGTTCACCGCAAACCCTGAGATTATCCTCCAATACGTTTACCGCAACTATTTTAAGAAACAACGAATACGCTAACGATAACATTTAGAGGATTAATACGCGAATTAGTTGACCATTCGGAAATATAATGTCCGAATAAAGGATTGGAATTTCAATACAAGGCGTCACATGAAGATTAGTCTGATCGCTGTGATGCTGCTAATTTTACTCCTAATCTGCTGGATAATCAGATGGACTCATGTCACACTGGTGATGCCACAAACGCTATGCCAAACAGCAACTTACGCCACACTACTCATGTCATACTGCTCATGCCACGGTACTCATGCCACGGTACTCATGCCAATGTACTCCTGCCACGGTACTCCTGCTACGGTTTTCCTGCCACGGTACTCATGCCACGGTACTCCTGTCGCACTGCTCTGTTGCATTAGCATATCTTGTTTTGGCGATGCATTATTCATAAAAATTCAAATGCAACGTAGGCTGACGGGAACAAATTTTCCCGTGATGGATTAATGGAACTTAAACTAGGTCATTCCTTTTCAATCACGGCCTCGTCTGTCGGCAATTAACGTCATGCTCTTACATAAGCTCGAAACACGCCAGGGAAAATGACCCGGTGGTAGTGGTAATAATAAATACTGCTAGACACGAACAAGAGCGAGGCGTGGATTTGTGGCTAAGCTGTGTAATGTGCGGGTAACATTGAACTATTTGATAATGGATGCTTGTGTTAAATAGACCATAGCATTGTGTACTTGATGCCACGGGAATCAACTGATGATCCCGATATTCTGGGTATCTCATGTCATTAATGTCCCATCAATGAGCACTCTGGGAGATCTAATTCACTTTTTTCTCTGGAGAGCGATCCAAGCTTACTAATTTAGACAATTCAAATTGAAGATTACTGCCTTTAGCCGAGATAGCCTCTTTATGCCAAGCTACTGTGTATAAAATGCACGTGTACGCATTGCTGTAGCAGCGAGACGTAAATGCTCTCAATGACCATGTCCACAAAATTATCTCAAAATATCCACAAAATTATCTCAAAATCTGATTTAAGACCTGCATACCTTCAGATAATTGAAATCTTCTATATTTTTGAACTCGGTGTAGATCAAATTTTAAGTTTTATACTTTTATTGAAGGAATCTTTCATGAACAACAGGGGAAAAAATGGTTTGACTCGCTGGTCAAAACTGTCTTCCAGTAAAAAAAAAGTTATATTAATCTCAATAAACATTTGCTGTTCCCATGAATGGTATTATGTCTGGTTAAGTACGAGTAGTGAAAATTGTTTATGCAAAATATTAACAGAATATGCACATCATGTGAACTCTACTTGTTTCGAGGCCTCACTCAGGTATAGGTGGCTTTCCATAACTCCATGTACAGCTGGCAGGTGGCCCCAGGTGGTCCCAGTACTCATCTGTGCTAGTGAAATAGCTATCTGTTCGCCCTGACGCGCAGTGTGTTCCCAGCGCATGTCTCATCAAACCAAAGGCTGTTAAATAAAGATGTTCTTATCTAATAAAACATCCCAACTCTTGCCTCTAAACAGGGCAGACGGTGGAACTCTTCAGCAGATCAGAGAACAATGCACTAGCTGCGTTGGGGCTTCAAAAAACAGTGCACTAGCTGCGTAGGCCTTCAAAAGAACAATGCACTAGCTGCGTAGGTCTTCAAATGAATAATGCACTAGTTGCGTAGGTCTTCAAATGAACAATGCACTTGCTGCGTAGGTCTTCAAATGAACAATGCAATAGCTGCGTAGGCCTTCAAATGAATAATGCACTAGCTGCGTAGGTCTTCAAATGAACAATGCACTAGCTGAGCTGCGTAGGCCTTCAAATGAACAATGCAGTAGCTGCGTAGTCCTTCAAATGGACAATGCACTAGCTGCGTAGGTTTTCAAATGAACAATGCACTAGCTGCGTAGGTCTTTAAATGAACAATGCAATAGCTGCATAGGCCTTCAAATGAACAATGCACTAGCTGCGTAGGTCTTCAAATGAATAATGCACTAGTTGCGTAGGTCTTCAAATGAACAATGCACTTGCTGCGTAGGTCTTCAAATGAACAATGCAATAGCTGCGTAGGCCTTCAAATGAATAATGCACTAGCTGCGTAGGTCTTCAAATGAACAATGCACTAGCTGAGCTGCGTAGGCCTTCAAATGAACAATGCAGTAGCTGCGTAGTCCTTCAAATGGACAATGCACTAGCTGCGTAGGTTTTCAAATGAACAATGCACTAGCTGCGTAGGTCTTTAAATGAACAATGCAATAGCTGCGTAGGCCTTCAAATGAACAATGCACTAGCTGCGTAGGTCTTCAAATGAACAATGCACTAGCTGCGTAGGTCTTCAAATGAACAATGCACTAGTTGTGTAGGTCTTTAAATGAATAATGCACTAGCTGCGTAGGTCATCGAATGAACAATGCACTAGCTGCGTAGGTCTTCGAATGAATAATGCACTAGCTGCGTAGGTCTTCAAATGAACAATACACTAGCGGCGTAGGCCTTCAAATGAACAATGCACTAACTGCGTAGGTCTTCAAATGAACAATGCTCTAGCTGCGTAGGCCTTCAAATGAACAATGCAGTAGCTGCGTAGGTCTTCAAATGAACAATGCACTAGCTGCGTAGGTCTTCGAATGAACAATGCACTAGCTGCGTAGGTCTTCAAATGAACAATGCACTATCTGCGTAGGTCTTCAAATAAACAATGCACTAGCTGCGTAGCCCTTCAAATGAACAATGCACTAGCTGCGTAGGCCTTCAAATGAATAATGCACTAGCTGCGTAGTCCTTCAAATGAACAATGCACTAGCTGCGTAGGTCTTCAAATGAACAATGCAGTAGCTGCATAGGTCTTCAAATAAACAATGCCCTAGCTGCGTAGGCTTTCAAATGAACAATGCACTAGCTGCGTAGGTCTTCAAATGAACAATGTACTAGCTGCTGAGGCCTTCAAAGTGAACCGATGTAATAACCCTCTGTCTATCTATGAGGCATTTTTATACCTCATTCTTCTGAACTTCCCCTCACGCTAATGAGACTCATACATCAATGGGGGCTTAATAGACCCCAGCGGACGGAAGGAGTATGGACGCCTTGTAGAGATTATTGCATCTAAATAAGTTGAAGTTAGAGTGTAGAATTCGTTAAATAAGTTCATGACAATTATTCGTAATATTCTATATAGAATAGAAGGCCTCATTGATAGAGAAGGCTTCAGAACTGATAGATATTTTGGGGCATACTCACGCAAATAACAATCCCTACAATAGGGAATTGCATTTTTTTTTCAAGGGTAAACGATTAAGGAATTTACTTAGCTACATTACCATGCAATTTGAATTGTTTTCCTGTATTGCGTCTGCAGTGAAGCTGAACTCTTGAGTTACCGGCTTAAATAATATATGAGTTTATTGTTTCAATAATATTTTTTTGTGTCCTTCTCCTTATGCAACCATTATTGCTTCTGAGTGAACAAGTTACAATATGACAAGAAATTGTCATCGTATTTTCAAATATTCCTGGATTGAACCCTAACTGGAGATACGTTCAATCCAACATTTACCTAATTCTTGGTTGTTCATTCTCGTTCAGTCTCGTGGATCATTGCACATGATCTATCATGGTTGATCATTTGTGATTGTTGATGAACTAGAAAAATTGACCAAACAAATCCACGGTAAACAAAACCAGGATTTATTTATGTCGGTCAGTGATTATTAAGCATCAACTTCACAAGTTATGGCTTTGTATTCAAAGTCAATGAGCGTCACTGAATTACGCAAGAATTTGCCAAGGTCATTATTTTAAGGTTGCAAGTTGATGTGGCCTCGTTAGCTATGGGGCAACCCCAGCGACCATAATAAATCGAAACGTAATCAACATCTGTAAATTAAACCGTTTTGTACCGTTTTATACATTCTGATTTTTGATACTGTAACATTAATCCAACATAATATAATCCATTTATTTTACGGGGGAATTTCAAACAGGCTAAGCCCAAGCACTCCGCTTGCTGCTCGTCTTGGTGTAGTGAATCATTGTTGTTGTTTGGTAGTTGGTATCGCCAGCTGGAAGTGGTCGCCTCCTATGAATGCTGTCCGCCAACGACTCAATTCTTCCTCCGTGAAGAAGAGGCTCGGATTGGCTAAGAGGGATGAAAAAAAAACCGACGATTAATAAACCAACACCAACCTCTAGGACCAAAGCAATATTCTTCTGTGAGCCACAAAGAATTATTGTAACAAATTAACAACATTCAGGTACACATTATAATTATTTCACCTCAGATCTTTAGACAGACATCCGATAGGTTCAAATATTGTTTTTCTAGAAGCAGAAAATTCGTTCAGCAAAATTGATTTGATAATGATAGAATACATCCACCGACAGTTTTTTTTTTCGTACGAAAATAAGTTCACCGCCGACATAAAGAGTAACAACATTTACGTTTACCTCAAATCTTTACAATGACCTCCGATTCGTTCAACCCCCGATATTTTAGGAAACAAAAATTTTGTTCCCCAAAAGCTTATACGTGCTTAGTACGCCAAATAATAAGAATCTTCTGAACGCCTATCTTCGCCGCAGGTCAAATTTCAAAGTTCATGTTTTTCTTGTTGGAGTTACAAGAATGACGGAAAAAAATTATTCTCAGGTCAAAACTCTTTTCAATAAAATAATAAACGGAATTTTTAATCGCCTTAACCATTCGTCATTTGCCAATAATGCGGACTCGAGGACTCACTAAAATATAGGGTTGTTTTCCGTACCTCTACAGGCAGCCGACAGATGGCCCCAGGTGGTCCCAATACTCATCAGCGTCGTGAAAAAACTAGCTGCGTCGTCCTGTCGTGCACTGGAGTTCACAGTACCCCTATTATCGGTAACACAGGCTTGCTGAATGATGATGTACTTATGGCCTAAAAAAACTCGGATCTCGTCTCCCAACAGAGCAGACTGCAACTCTTCAGAAGATCAGAGAAAGCTGCATAAGCCTTTAGAGAGCGACGCTGTTAGCACCCTTTGTCTATCTATAGGTCGTCTTAGTGTCTTATTCTTCTGGACTCCAAACTATGCTAGTAGATTCATTTATCAGGAGGATAGGCCTTATTGGATCCCAGCCTTTCTTCTCCTTCCCCATTCCACTGAGGAGTGAGTGAAGAGTAGATTTCCTGCTCGGCCGAGTAGAAGAGTACGGGCTCACTGTAGAGCGCACTGTATCAGCGCACTGTACGGGCTCACTGTAGAGCGCACTGTATCAGCGCACTTTACGGGATCACTGTAGAGCGCACTGTATCGAAATAAGATAAAAGTACCATTTTGAATTCTTAAAAAACTTTCATGACAAAATTTTGCTATATTTTAACAAGAATTGAATGCTTCATTTCCAGAATTGGTAGCTATGCCTGGACATACACTCGGGAATAACAGTCTCTACAAAGAGGAATTGCTAGCGTCTAAATGTATTTTTGTTCTCATTGGGGAAACGGTTAACGAACTTATTTCACTACATTACCATATAAATCGAAAAAGGAAAATTCAACAAAACATTTTGTAACTCTTTTATTTCTATATTGCGCCTGCAGTAAAGCCAAACCTTTAGGTTACAGGTTTAAATAATATGTGAGTTTATTAGTTTTTTAGAGCCACAAAAAAGGCCCAGCAACATTTTTGTTACCGTCGCTTCATGCAACCATTACTACTCATCTGTGGAAAAGTCACATTATGGCATGAAATAGTCTTTGTATTCTCAAGTATTCCGGGATTGAACCCTAACAGGAGATCCGTTCAACCCAACATTTACATATGTATATGTATTTGTTGCAAAGTCATACTTTTCAAACATTTAGAATAATACAGTTTTTCTCTTTGGAAAAGAAACGATTTTCAAATGCGAGATAGAATAATAATACAATAATAAGGTACATATTTTTTTTACATTTGAGATTTGATTTCCATTTTCTTAATTATTTGGCCCTTATTCAAATCATCCCCTTGCAGAGATTGTACAGGGCAAAGCTGGTACATGAACATATTGCCCGCTTTGCTTTCCCTCGATAACGTAGAGTTTTCTCAATAAATTCTGCACTGTTTTCATCAAGAGCTCTTTCGTTGTTGCCCTCTCATTGAGTCAATAAAGGTCTTGCAATTGTCTCTGGTCCATACAAATAGAGACTTTTCTATCAAAGACAGCAGAGTAAAGAGGCGGGTGAGCCGACCACATCACTTCTGTGGGTTGACAATTTTAGTTAGCGCTCTGTAAAGCTGGAAGACAAATCTTTATTTGCGAATATTTTTTACTTCGTACAATATTTTTCCTTCTGGGCACCAATGAAAAGCACCCGCCACTGTGTTTCCTCCTGGCCGCCGCTTTACGAATGAGCCAACATCTGTTCTCCGGCCAACAAAGGCCTAACCGGTGCAGTCAGCCGTATTTATAATCCAATGTAGAAATTAACGGCGTCGCTTTGAATTCGGGTTATCCCAAATTCGTGTTTTTTTATGGTGAGTGGAGGCTATTAAAAAAGACTGGTATTGAACGATGAAAAGGTGAAGCTTCACAGTACATGATATTTTCAATGGGAATAAAGTTGATGAAGCTTAAATGGGAGCCAAGGGTAATCCTCATCGCCGAACACAACGTTCGGATTTAGGCTATTCCAAAACTGTTTTATTGTGCCTCTGAAACCAAAATATCTAAATTGAACACAAACGTACCAATTTTGTCAATTTGTGATGAACAAATTTACCATCCGGAATCCTCTTATACCGATGAATGGCTTCAAACCGTGGCTGTACCTGTAATCGTGTTTGTAGCTAACTACACTACATAAATCGTGTTAGTAGCTAACTACAATACATAAACCCTTATACTGAATCAAGCTGAAACTGTCATTGGAACGAACAAAGGACGCTGTAGTCATTTTCCAATCAGAGTTTGAGATACACTGCATTGCCAGCGAATAACTTCTGACGCAACCGAAGTTAGATTGATTAATACTGAAGCATTAATGGAAGACTAAAGGTGGAAAGTCAGCCATGGCTGCCGTGACTGGGCAGCCATGAGTGTAGGGCTCGTTGTTTTGTAGAGGATTCTGAGGGATGCAACCAACGACTCGAGCGACACGTCATTCAATCAAGTGAAGGACCATCCCTTACCTAGTAACATGTCTCGCACAGGCTGATCTCTTATGTGGGAATAATGCACAATAACGCGTTGTATTTTGTCGTACGGGTGTGCGTGTGTGTGCACGGGTGTGCTCCGCGGATGTGCAAGTGCATGTTTGGGTGTGTGCAGATATGCTATGCATATGCGGGTGTTCGAGTGCATATGCGGGTGTTAGAGTGCATATACGGGCGTTCGAGTGCATATGCGAATGTTCGAGTGCATATGCGAGTGTTTGAGTGCATATGCGGGTGTTCGAGTGCATATGCGGGCGTTCGAGTGCATATGCGAGTGTTCGAGTGCATATATGGATGTGCGAGTGCATGGGCGGGTGAGCGAGTGTATATTTGGATTTGCGAGTGCATGGGCGGGTGTACGAGAGCATATGTGGATGTTCGAGTGCATGGGCGGGTAAGCGAGTGTATATTTGGATTTGCGAGTGCATGGGCGGGTGTACGAGAGCATATGTGGATGTTCGAGTGCATGGGAGGGTGTGCGCGTGAATCGGTAAATTATTAACTGTTTGCTTTGCTTAAAGACCATAACAGAATCATTCCAACCACCAAGCGTCTACCACTCACTCCACACTCTGCCTTTGGCCGCCCCGAGGGAGTTACTTTCCTTTCGTATGGAGTTAACCCCGACCCAGAGTTTTTAATAGGCACTTTACCAATTTATTATTGCTTTTAACGTTAATGTTTGAGTGTCGGAGACCTTGTTATTCATATGGATGTTTTCTTGTGTTGTTTGTTAGCACAGTTGTGTACGGTATTATATCAGTTGTTTCCTGGCAGAGGAGGGTTCCATGACATTTGCAGTTTCGCAGTAGTGTTAAATGATGATTTATCATTTTTTTATACGTTTACTGCTGTCTAACAAATCCTTGTTAGACAGAATTCCAGGTAAGAAAAACATTTTTTCCCCTGTAGACTATCCACAATTTATTGTTTCTGTGCTATGCACCATGTGGATAATGAAATTGTAGATGAATCTTCTATATAGGCGAATGCGTTTATGTAGGAGCGTAAATACGTTCTAAATCTTATTCAGCGTAGTTAATTTACTGCGGTTATCCATCTAACAATATTGATTCCCGCTGGTGTCATTATATTGCTACAACAAACGATGATGATTCGACTCGAACGATGGGGGGTACATATAAGAGGATCAAACGAACGGACGGTGGGTACATATAAGAGGACCAAACGAACGGACAGTGGGTAGATATAAGAGGATCAAGCGAACGGATGGTGGGTACATATAAGAGGATAAAACGAACGGACGGTGGGTACATATAAAAGGATCAAACGAACGGACATATAAAAGGATCAAACGAACGGACGGTGGGTACATATAAAAGGGTCAAACGAACGGACGGTGGGTACATATAAAAGGATCAAACGTACGGACGGTGGGTACATATTAAAGGATCAAACGAACGGACATATAAAAGGATCAAACGAACGGACAGTGGGTATATATAAGACGATCTAACGAACGGACGGTGGGTACGTATGAGATGATCAAACGAACGGACGGTGGGTACATATAAGAGAATCAAACAAACGGACGGTGGGTACATATAAGACGATCAAACGAACGGACGGTGGGTACGTACAAGACGATCAAATGAACAGACGGTGGGTACATATAAGACGATCAAACGAATGCATTGCAATGAGTTGCTTCATGCGAAGAGGCATAGAGCGGCACTTTTTGATAAGAGAATTTGAAATAAAATTGCTTCTGACTTTTTACTTCTTCCAAATAAAAGTCTGTTCATATTTTTCCAACACCAGAGGAAGCTAATTTCAATTAAGTAATAAGTGCGAAAACCAGAAAATACGTTATAAAAGAAATTAATTATTGTCAATTGTTTTTTATCACAGATTTCGTCCGTACTACATATGAACATCTATAGATTTTTTAAGAACGAAGACGGAATAAGGGAGCTTTGATAAGACGAATATGAATGTATTTCCATTGAATAAGGCAATTAAGATCTTGTGTTCATGGTACTATTCTGTGTAGTCACACATGCTGTTCACATATCCTGGCACTTACCGAGAGTGGCAGTCTCCTCTCCGTCCAAGGCAGCTCGATCCATTTGCTTGTTGTTTTTCAAACGAGCCGTGTCGTTATGATACCCCAAACTAGTATCATGCCTCATAAATCAGTCAAAATTAAGGCAAGCCTTTGAAACTGTTCTATATCCGCAACGTCCTTTCAAAGTTACGTAAAAAAATGTTCAAAGCCTTGGCCATTAGTGGCAGCTTTGGCCACTCAAGGAGAACAATTAACCGGGGCCTCCCACAACGCGGCTCCCCACAACAGGGCTTCTCACCACGGGGCCTCCCACAACGGGGCCTCCCACAACAGGGCTTCTCACGACAGGGCTTCTCACCACAGGGCCTCCCACATCGGGGCCTTCCACAACAGGGCTTCTCACCACGAGGCCTCCCACAACGAGGCCTCCCACAACAGGGCTTCTCACAACAGGGCTTCTCACCAAGGGTACGCCACAACGGAGCCTCCCACAACAGGGCTTCTCACAACAGGGCTTCTCACCACAGGGCCTCCCACAACGGGGCCTCCCACAACGGGGCTTCTCACAACAGGGCTTCTCACCATAGGGCCTCTCACAACGGGGCCTCCCACAACGGGGCTTCTCACAACAGGGCTTCTCACCACAGGTCCTCTCACAACGGGGCCTCCCACAACGGGCCTCCCCAAACGGGGTATCCCGCAACAAGGCCTCTCACCACGGGGCCTCCCACAACGTAATGTAATGTAAGGGGAGGCTCTCAGACTGAGAGCGGCGGTGAAGGACAGATGAGTCGGTTGCATGAATGGGGTATGGCTTCCACTGGGCTGCATGCAGCAGAGACGCGAGGACTGAGAGCGGCGGTGAAGGACCGATGAGTCGGTTGCATAAATGGGGTATAGCTCCCACTGGGCTGCATGCAGCAGAAACGCAAGGACTGAGAGCGGCGGTGAAGGACCGATGAGTCGGTTGCATAAATGGGGTATGGCTTCCACTGGGCTGCATGCAGCAGAGACGCGAGGACTGAGAGCGGCCGAGACAAGGAGATATATTGATATTAAGAGCATGAAAAGCATAGGAGTAGGGACGCTGGGGATAGAATATGACTGTGAATTAGCATGTAAGAACAAGTGTGAGCGGAGAGCTGTTTGCTAGCGATGATACTCGAGTTTGAACATAGCTTGATCCCATAGAAACAGGGAATTGAGGGGATTGGTAAAGAAGTTGATGAATGTTGTAGAAAGTGAACCCGACTTCGACGATGACCGAGGTAGGGTTAGATGGATGATGTAGAGTAGGTGTTGGATGCTCGTAACATCAGCGTGAAAGAATTGATGCAATATGCAAAGGACCGGATTAAAAAAAGGAACATTGAGATTTTATACGTTTCTCACCCCCCTGAAGAGCTTCCACACCATGCACTGTCTCACTGAAAGTGGGCGAAATATAAGTTGACGTCGCGGTATCTCAGATGCGGTGGGGGTTGACCTTCAATTGAAGGCTGACAGACCTCGTTGCTTTCACAAGTCTCTCAAGTCCCACAGGACCCGGACTGTGACGGGTGTCTTGAAGAATGTTCCTGCGGAAAGAGATGCGTGTGGTATGTGTGTGAGCGTGTGGGGTAGCGTGGAGGCGCATTCGTTGCCTTCACCCACATGCCAGTAAGGAAGGAGGTGAACGAGTGCAACCAGAAGGAAATTGGTTGTCGGAGGAGTGATGGCATTGTAAAAATGTTTACAAATGAGTAGTTAACAGTTTTATTTCAAAAATTGTATTTCCAATTGTGATCAAAATGTAAATGTGTCAATTTGTTGCATATATCTACATGCAACTATTATTTAAACAAAACGATGGCAAATTTTACATGATTATGCCAGAAGTATGTGTACAGAAAATGGTAAACACTGTTTGAGGAAATTGAAAAAGCGTCTTGTCAAGTTGCCACATAATCTCCCCACTTTGAGTTAATCATAACCTAATAAATATCGTTGCACATCAAACCTCTCATTAATATCATATGTAGGGTCGGTTTGACACAATATTTTTATTTTTTTGTCAATCATTAGCATATCCTCCACGCTCTACATCTTGTCTCTTGTTTCCATATTCTGTCCCACTGTTTTCTTCCCTCAACACTCGATTTTTGATTTTGATTTTCTCTCACTACTCTACTATTTTTATATTTTCTTCTCCATTTAAAACTCTGTCTCCATGTTTTTATCTTCACTCCCCCCTCTGTATCTCAGTTTCCTCCTCCCAACACCCGGTCTTCTTGTTTTTTTCTACATTCAACACACAGTCTTTTCCTTGTCCCCCCAACACAATCTCCATCTGTTTCTTCAACGCTTCGACCAACACTCTATCAATGAGTCTCATTCCCCTCTCAAGACCCTGTCTATTTATTCCTTTCTCCATCAAAACATTGTCTTTCCATTTCATTCGCGTTTTTCACTCTGTCTTCCTGTTTCCTACAACCCTCTCACTCGCTGTTTCCTTCACTCAACCCTCTGCGACACCCATCCTCACTCTCCCCTTGTTTGCCAGGTCATCATGAAAGGTCGGGGCTGCAGTGGTATTGAAGCCAACGTGTCCTGAAGCAGGTCATAAACATTTGATATTTGAGCCCAAGTGCCTCTTCAGTCTAATCTGGTATGAAGTCACCAATGCAGCTCGATATATTCTCGGGCAAGTAATATGTAAGCAGTCTCGAGGAGATGTTGTTAAGGCATCATTGAAGTGGTTGGAATAGTTACTGTATTTGCTCTAGTCTGTTACGACGTGTTTGGCTCTGTCTAAATGGTTTCCAATTAAAAAATGTTCATTCAAATATTATTAATAAAGTATTACGCCTGCTTTGCTATGGCGCAGCCTCCACTTAATTGACCGGACCAATCATCGACACATATTTATTTGCAACAACTAAAATACATCCATTGGATATATCTTATTCAGTATGACTGAATAAATATATTGCTTCACTTAACCATTTGTGAGGTTTGATGCTACACTAAGCCATTCTAGCTACACTAAGATATTCTGGCCATACTAAGCCATTCTAGCTACACAAAACCATTCTAGCTACACTAAGCCATTCTAGCTGCACTAAGTCATTCTAGCTAGACTAAGCCATTCTAGCTACACTAAGCCATTCTCGCTAGATTTGGCTAGAATGGCTTACTTTAGCTAGGGCTACACTAAGTCATTCTAGATACACTAAACCATTCTAGCTACACAAAGCCATTCTAGCTACACTATTAATGACTAATAACCAGTGTGGGTGCCACGATGACTAACAACGTTCCTGGTGGTCATGGCGCCTTTCTGACCGCATGACTTCGGCTCCAATTTCGACTTTCTAAATTCTCCGCTAGACTAATAATTGATAATCGACAGGCAGCCCCCCAGTTGCTTCCCCTTAGCAACAATACACCTCGGGTCAGGGGGTGGGTCGGGTCATGGGGTGGTCCGTGGAAAATTCATTTACAGAATCTCTGATCTGTAGAATTCATCCTAGCAAAAATTTATTGACATGAAGATTTCTCTCAAAAATGTCATTTCAATCTGCACCTAGTCCACACTTTGAATCATAATTTTGAATTAAGCAATTTCAATAAAAAGAGCAAGCGTATGTTGCTTGAAATTTCTGTCCTGTTGAAATTTGGACCTGTGGGCGATTGGTGAAAAGGCAGAGGGGATGTTTTCCTTCCGAGTTTGTAATTAATGATCGACCACAGCAGCCGCGGTGCAGATGGTCAAAGTAACGGCAACAGGCTACTTTGATCATCTGCTTAATTCATGGTCACGGGTTCTGCATGGTGACAGCTACTGCTGGCGGCTGCTGGTGAGGGCCACTGCTTGGTGACGATCGCTACATGGGCACGGGAGCTGCATGGTGACAACTACTGCTAACGGCAGCTGGTAACGTCCGCTGGGATGGCCGCTGGTGGGTGGAAGGTGTAAGAGCTGATCGGAGTTGTTCGATCTGTTTTTTTTTTAAAGAAAGTTTTTAAATCTGAGTAACTATTTTGTTTTGTATAGAAAAATACCTCTCATATACGCTAGTATTTTAGTATAGTCGAAAAGGTTTACATGTGAGGTAGGGGAAATGTGACCTATAAAGACGTTGTGCATCGAGAACATGAATGTCACGAGTGTTTTCAGCAATAGCCACATCAGAACCAGGCAACTTCTTCAGAAACAATCGTTAAATTAAAAAGAGCTGCAGGTAAAGCGGCTGAGACACAGCGGAGGCAGTCACTTATGGAATACTGTCCGATCAGCAGATGTGACCACAGTGTGCCAATCGTTGTTAATGTCACATGCTACAGCAGACGTGACCACAGTGTGCCAATCGTTGTTTACGGCACATGCCACAGCAGATGTGACCACAGTGTGCCAATCGTTGTTAATGTCACATGCTACAGCAGATGTGACCACAGTGTCCCAATCGTTGTTAACGTCACATGCTACAGCAGACGTGACCACAGTGTGCCAATCGTTGTTTACGGCACATGCCACAGCAGACGTGACCACAGTGTGCCAATCATTGATAAAGTCACGTGCTACGGCAGGCGCGACCACACTCTGTCTCTCGTTGTTAACGGAGTAACATAACAAATTACAACCATTCGCTGTATTTTAAAACTGGGCAATCAGCCAATTTATTGGATAATGGTTACATTATGATATAACCGCATTTATGATATTTGAACCCAAATTGACTTTTTCATTAACTGAAATACAATAACACACTTAAATGAATCTGTAAATACATGAAGTTTTGTTGCAAATTTAACAGTTGAGGGATGCTAATCGTAACCTGAACTCGTTCCAGTTTGAGCAGAGTTTAATAAACAGTAATCCCTTTAAACAGTAATGCAGATCATTCACCCGTTTGAACTGTAATTTAGGCCATTCATCCTTTTAAACAGTAATGCAGATCATTCACCCGTTTGAACTGTAATTCAGGCCATTCAGCCCTTTAAACAGTAATGCAGATCATTCACCCGTTTGAACTGTAATTTAGGCCATTCATCCTTTTACACAGTAATACAGATCATTCACCCGTTTGAACTGTAATTTAGGCCATTCATCCTTTTGAACAGTAATGCAGATCATTCACCCGTTTGAACTGTAATTCAGGCCATTCATCCTTTTAAACAGTAATGCAGATCATTCACCCGTTTGAACTGTAACTTAGGCCATTCATCCTTTCGAACAGTAATGCAGATCATTCACCCGTTTGAACTGTAATTCAGGCCATTCAGCCCTTTAAACAGTAATGCAAATCATTCACTCGTTTGAACTGTAATTTAGGCCATTCATCCTTTTAAACAGTAATGCAGATCATTCACCCGTTTGAACTGTAATTTAGGCCATTCATCCTTTTAAACAGTAATGCAGATCCTTCACCCGTTTGAATTGTAATTCAGGCCATTCAGCCCTTTAAACAGTAATGCAAATCATTCACCCGTTCGAACTGTAATTTAGGCCATTCATCCATTTAAACAGTAATGCAGATCCTTCACCCGTTTGAATGTAATTTAGGCCATTCATCCTTTTGAACAGTAATGCAGATCATTCACCCGTTTGAACTGTAATTTAGGCCATTCATATTTTTAAACAGTAATGCAGATCCTTCACCCGTTTGAACTGTAATTCAGGCCATTCAGCCCTCTAAACAGTAATGCAGATCATTCACCCGTTTGAACTGTAATTCAGGCCATTCAGCCCTCTAAACAGTAATGCAGGTCATTCACCCGTTTGAACTGTAATTTAGGCCATTCATCCGTTTGAACAGTAATGCAGATCATTTACCCGCTTAAACTGTAATTTAGGCCATTCATCCTTGTAAACAGTAATGCAGATCATTCACCCGTTTGAACTGTAATTTAGGTCATTCATCCTTTTAAACAGTAATGCTGCAGATCATTCACCCGTTTGAACTGTAATTTAGGCCATTCATTCTTTTAAACAGTAATGCAGATCATTCACCCGTTTGAACTGTAATTTAGGCCATTCATTCTTTTAAACAGTAATGCAGATCATTCACTCGTTTGAACTGTAATTCAGGCCATTCATTCTTTTAAACAGTAATGCAGATCATTAACCCGTTTGAACTGTAATTTAGGCCATTCATCTTTTTAAACAGTAATGCAGATTCTTCACCCGTTTGAACTGTAATTTAGGCCATTCAGCCCTCTAAACAGTAATGCAGATCATTCACCCGTTTGAACTGTAATTCAGGCCATTCAGCCCTCTAAACAGTAATGCAGGTCATTCACCCGTTTGAACTGTAATTTAGGCCATTCATCCGTTTGAACAGTAATGCAGATCAGTTACCCGCTTAAACTGTAATTTAGGCCATTCATCCTTGTAAACAGTAATGCAGATCATTCACCCGTTTGAACTGTAATTTAGGCCATTCATCCTTTTAAACAGTAATGCTGCAGATCATTCACCCGTTTGAACTGTAATTTAGGCCATTCATTCTTTTAAACAGTAATGCAGATCATTCACTCGTTTGAACTGTAATTTAGGCCATTCATTCTTTTAAACAGTAATGCAGATCATTCACTCGTTTGAACTGTAATTCAGGCCATTCATTCTTTTAAACAGTAATGCAGATCATTAACCCGTTTGAACTGTAATTTAGGCCATTCATCTTTTTAAACAGTGATGCAGATTCTTCACCCGTTTGAACTGTAATTCAGGCCATTCAGCCCTCTAAACAGTAATGCAGATAATTCACCCGTTTGAACTGTAATTCAGGCCATTCAGCTCTTCAAACAGTAATGCAGATCATTCACCAGCTTAAACTGTAATTCAGGCATTCATCCATTTAAGCAGTATTGCAGATCATTCACCCGCTTGAACTGTAATTCAGGTCATCCATCCTTTTAAGCAGTAACTCAGATCATCTACCCTTTTGATCAGTAACTCAAATCAACTACCCTTCTGATCAGTTACTCAGATCATCTACCCTTTTGGTCCGTAACTCAGATCATCTACCCTTTTGATGAGTAATTCAGGTCATCTACCCTTTTGATCAGTAACTCAGATCATCTACCCTTTTGATCAGTAACTCAGATCATCTACCCTTTTGATGAGTAATTCAGGTCATCTACCCTTTTGATCAGTAACTCAGATCATCTACCCTTATGATCAGTAACTCAGATCAACTACCCTTCTGATCAGTAACTCAGATCATCTACCCTTTTGATCAGTAACTCAGATCATCTACCCTTTTAATGAGTAATTCAGGTCATCTACCCTTTTGATTAGTAACTCAGATCATCTACCCTTTTGATCAGTAACTCAGATCATCTACCCTTTTGATCAGTAACTCAGGTCATCTACCCTTATGATCAGTAACTCAGATAATTTACCCCTTTTGGTCAGTATCTCAGATCATCTACCTTTTTGATCAGTAACTCAGGTCATCTACCCTTTTGGTCAGTAACTCAGATCATCTAGCCTTTTGATCAGTAAATCAAATCATCTACCCTTTTGATCAGTAACTCAGATCAATCTAATTTCATCGTATCAGTTGTTTTTCTGCAAATTTCCTTTTCCTCTTCTAAAAATAGATGAATCAGGATGAGAATAAGATTTTTGATATTGTTTAGCATTAATTTAGTTTCATTTCTTAACTTCGTTTATTCGTTGTTTCTATTATTATTTTTTTATTAAATTGCGTACCATAGGTTTTCTATACCGCATTTACACACTGTTTCATTTGAACTTTTCGTTCTATGAAATAGAGTTTTATTGGCCGCCCAGTGCCGCCCAGTTATTGAAGCGACCCAACTATTCTCCGAACCTTTCCCTCATAGCGAATTCCCGAGAAGTAACCTGACTACCCGATCCATCAAATTCTTTATCTTGACTTCTTGACTCCATAGTAATGCTAGACCAGCTGCGGTAAGGCCACAACGGAAAACTTCTCACATTTGATAGATCGACCATAGGATGAATTGCTGAAGAAAAATATTGAGTAACATACCGAACTGTTTTTTGGTTGAACCCGAACTGTCTTTCGGTTGATCCCGACTTATTTTTTCGTTAATCCCGAACTGTTTTTTGGTTGATCCGTAACTGTTTTTTCGTTGATCCAGAGTATCCCATTGTAATAACACTCTCATATGAGTTAGTACTATGTGCTGCGTCCAAATAATTTATATAAAAATAGAAATAGCCCTGTTCCCATTTATTCCGCACTCTCCTGAACAGTCCAAGAGTTATTATGCACGTATATTTTCGCACTTGGATCAGAAGCACGTATATTTTAGAAAATGACATTTTAAAATAATAGATGTAGACATGTGCAACGAATTGGGACATTCACGCTGGGGTAAGAAATTAATAAACGACGCTGCAGACTGTGCCTTCAGCTGATCACGTATGAACACTTCGACTTACTCAACACTGTTCAAACAATATCGCATTCTGATGGCACTCCGCCGGCTCATCCCGTACTAGAGGGTGGTGGACAGTAAGACAGAGATTGTGGACAGTAAGACAGAGATTGCAGTCGTCCTCATACGCTCAAGAACTAACACTATTCTGCCTTTAGCGCAAGAAGGAATGTCATGGAACTTGTAAATTTACTACGGATCCTGTACAAGTTCAGAAATAAATGAAGGCAGCAAGACCCGTCCGCTTTCACCGGTTTACTTCAGCCGCATCATATGCTGCGCGTCATATACGGCCATCTCGTGTTTCAACGGGACATCTTAAAAACGGGAAATCACTTCAGAGCGGCAACGAAGTCAATCAGACAACTGTTTTCCTTGGTCTCCTAAGAACCCTTCGTCCACTTCTTCAGTATCAATCACCTATTTTACCAACTTCCTACACTAATTCATTTCATGTATTCTAAAAATGTGTTTCAACTCGCGTGTCTACCCTAGAAGACAGCCATCTTCTCACACCCTGTCTATAACCCACATTCCCATACCTGATTCAACCCACCGGAGTCATTCCCGTCACGTTGCTGAAACATATTTTCAAAAATTGATCGACATTTTTATCTTCTCCGCTCCCGATTCTCACGCCTCTGCAACATTCAGCTCAGTCGGAACATTCACCCCTCACACATTCCGTGTTTCACTTTCACACCAATGCAAGGTTCTGCACCGCATTACACTGATCAGGGCCCCAATATAATGAGTACTGACGTGAACTGAATATTCAGTTCACTGGGGTAAATAAGGTTTCGCTCGTTTTAATCCTATTTCGATTTTCCTTTTATCTAAACAGATCAGTTTCAAGAGCTTGTAGAAATTACGTTTGCGTGCATTTAGCGTTTATATTCTGAAGAGTTATCTGCCAGGATGCAAGAGAAGAAAAGCAATGCAGAGCGACGTTGACGGACAGTTCAATAATAAACATATGCAATAATACCTATCAAACCGATGTCTTTATCTATAAAAACGAATTGTGTCGCAAACGATAACAATAGAGCATCAATATTATTGAAAAAAACTTGTTAGTAAAACGCTATCCGAATGTTACTGAGTGTGAGAATTTTAATTCACTTTGATGTAGGGGACCGTAGGTTTTTGCGTCACCCCAAAGAAGAGAATAGGTGCAACAATAAAATAGGGCTATAGTGTCCTTCAATATCAGTACTCATTCTATGGGGCCCCAACTCTTTACACATACCCTTTGCCAATGTTGTAGTCATCTGCTTTAGGTCATCTCAGTTTCCACACCTTTAAGTTTAGCAGCATGTAAACGCAGGTACTTAAAGCATACCCCCATCTCCAATAGCTCTCTGTTCAGGATACCAGTGATTAAAGCCACATCCCTCCTCCTTGTGTCATTCATTACTTGCTCTGCCACATTACTTGCAGCTTCATCGTCTTTTCCATTTCGTCCGTTCGCTCTTAACAACTGAAAGCCTCGACCGAACACACCTCCACAACCAGTCCAACCGATCACACAATACTCTTTCCTTATTTTTATACTGCTGGAAGCATTCAGTCACCTCTCTTCTTACCCCGTCAAACGCAATCCTGCCTACATAGAAACGATGTATCGCTCTCGGCTCCTTCCTCCTGCTCCACGTGGCTGTTGCTCAACTCTCGTCGTTTCTGTCTACTCTGTTGTAAGTTGTCTCGAAATCCATGGAAGCGCGGCACACATCTTTTCCGTTCGTTGTGGTACTTCATGACATCATGCCCAACGCATATGATCTACATGTCCTCTATAACTCGTAAATAAACCCCTGCTCTCTACATGACCTCTCCAACTCGCAAAGAAACATCTACCTTCTAAATGACCTCTACACGACCTCTACAGGTACCTACAACTCGTAAAGAAACATTTACCTTCTAGATGACCTCTACACGACCTCTACAGGTACCTACAACTCGTAAAGAAACATTTATCTTCTAGATGACCTCTACACCACCTCTACAAGTACCTACAACTCTTAAAGAAACTACTGCTCAACAGTTGCATAATCCGTCCTGTCTCTAATCTTCACAATCAGCTTCCTTATGTATAATTTAAGCTACACGCATATACGGCTAATACCTATGACGTTAGACATGCGTTGTTTGTTAGGTAATTAATTTGCAATTCAAAATGGTGATACTCTGTGTCTCATTGGCAGTTCGTCGACCTAAATAAAAAAAAAATCAAAAGAATAACTCGAATTTGATTAAGTGTATAGAAATCACTCGTAAATAATGAACACATCCGTCTATTTTTAACATCACAGACAATGTTTGATAACTTCCCCGGGTTTCCGCATTTACATCATGGATGCCGTACACATTCAATTGAAAAAAACTTTCACGAATCATGAACATGTTTCAAGTTCTATATTATTAAATTTATGAATTTGAGATGAAAGAAAGGAACATCAACCTGTTTTGTCCTTTCTTGACACTGGATTGTCCATTCTTTTTATCAAATGATGAGACGAGGGCCTAACGCAGTACTGGGTGATTCGAGTTCATACCCCTGATGTGAGATCCCAATAGCGAGTGACTTCGCAGAAGCGGGAGACATAAGGGATAAAGATTTTTGAAAGGTAATTGTCCGTGGCAGCTCATTAAAATTTATGAAGTTATGACTTGAGAACTTTTCACTCCCACAACGTGTCAGACCTTTCCTCCAAGCACTCCAAAAATGACCCCCACCCTTTTAAAGTTGAGACCGTAGAAAAGTTATAATTCGGGCTGCGAAAACTTCCAAACTTCTGAGTACAGGTTGCTCCGCTCTGAAGCTTTCTTCAATAATAATGCGACTCTTTGCAGAGTGGCGTAGCAGGTACTCCTATTGCTGGCTCTTCTATGACTCTTAAACTTGAAGAGCTTTTCTTGGCCTAAATATTTTCGCTTACCTATATTTGTTGTTCCTGTGACCGTTCAATAGCGAGATTTGTTTGCCTCACAATGTGGGCAAATCCAACCCCAGCAACACCGTTCTATTATTAGTTCATCTTAGCATAAACAATTATACCTAGGCTGCATGTTAGGGAAAATGATTCGGTGTTCGTGGATACCTGGACAGTGCGCTGCAGTCGTTGGAGGGTTACCGGAGGATTTTCCCTTATCTGGATTCTCGGCATTTTTATCATGTTTTTGTCAGAAGTATATTCGACGTAACGTCTAACAAAAGCTATGTATATCACATAAAAACATTGAGATGCTCATGCTGCTTTGAATGACACGAACAATCACGGCCACGACACACGTTGCGGGTCACCCGGTCAATTGCTTTCGCCAAGTGGCCATAGCGACGGTTAATAGCCCAGGATTTGAACGCTTTTGCTCATAACTTATATAGGCTGTTCCTGGTCTGGGACGGCCCTTCAAGGGCTTCAATTGAGTTTGTCTGATTCGTGAGGCTTAGTTGGGAAGGCTTGTGACGTTAGAACTCGTTTCTGAAAGAGCAAACAAGTGGACGAAGTGAAGACCGCAGTTTCTCGCTGCGTGTGAGGCAGAGGATCATCGTTAATAACACCACAGAATGGAGATTACAATAATAGAATTTAGTTGCTATTTTAAATGGGAATGCAATTACTATATTGAAATCTAAGCTGATTTTATCCAGTCATTACAGTGAGAATTTAGTTTGTGTTGAGATTGAGAAAACGTACGAAATCTGCGAAAAACAAAGGGAAAATTCTTGCTTGATTGTAATCGATATATTTATGTAGTTTTGACAATAATTACGTAATCAACTTCCACTAGAGTGATATAAATTTGAATACTTCCATAGTTGAATCAGATTAAAATCAAAACCACTAGTCAACGCACTCTCTTCAACTGAATGGACACCCATTACCACACTGCGGAGAGTGCTTCATTGCAGAGCATTATTGGCTATCTTCAGTTTCCTATGATTCCGTGACGATGACTAAGCATTAGTAGATGCAGCTGTGTAGTGTAAGCCGATGTGGTTATTCCTTCAGCAGTTAATTGTTTCATCATTAAACGAATAAAAAGCTAGTTCTGGAAGAGAAACTGCCACACTGATGTAATGAACACAGGCGTTATGAGGTATGATTCATGAATCAGCTGACAGTCATGGCACTGCAACACTGATGTAATGAACAATTGCGTTATAAGGTATGATTCATGAATCAGTTGACAGTCATGGCACTGCAGCACTGATGTAATGAACACAGGCGTTATGAGGCATAATTCATGAATCAGTTGACAGTCATGACACTGCAACACTGATGTAATGAACACATGCGTTAGGAGGTATTATTCATGAATCAGTTGACAGTCATGGCACTGCAACACTGATGCAATGAACACTTGCGTTAGGAGGTATTATTCATGAATCAGTTGACGGTCATGGCACTGCAACACTGATGTAATGAACACAGGCGCTATGAGGAATGATTCATGAATCAGTTGAGTCATAGAAAGGTGTTCAAATAGGGTTTAGCTTGGACGGTGCGGTAATTTTATGAGTGCACTTCTGACCTCTCCGAACATTCTTTTCACTCAGGATATGTAGTCATGAACGAATATTTTGTCTTCATTTTGTATCTATCAACACAAGGATAAAATTTGATGCAATAATAATTTTGCTCTGGATACTCCACGTAAGCCGCAGGTGTAATGCTACGATATAATGATACATTTTGTATCATTATATAGTAACAAGTATCATTGGATTCTTCTCATTATTCACGCTGTCAGGGCCTACCCCCACTCAAAGCTGCTATTGCCGGTAACTGCCATGCACGCTCAGTCAAGGCTACCATGACCGGCCACTTTTCATGGTAACCCTGACACGGCTGCTATGACTGACACTTTCATACACCGGCCCAATCACAGCTGCCACGGCCGACCTCCGCTCACGGCTGACATTGCCGGTTACTGCCAGGGCAGCCCAGCCGCGGTTGCCTTGACTGACCATTTCTCACGATACCCCAGGCACGGCTGATATGCCTGACAATTGTTGCCTACACCAACCCAATCAATCACCGCTGCCATGGCCAGCCTCGCTTCAGTTATCGTATCGGTGATACGTCAGTAGAAGCAATTAAACTTGGACCATGATGGCAATACATCCACGAGGAAAGTTATTCTCTTGCAATGCAACGTATTTCAAACGGTCGATGACGCAGCAACGGCAAAGGGTTCGTGTTCCTGGCATGTATGTTTTCACGCAGAAATTGAGTTGATGCAACTTACGCAGGTATCGTAGCGAGCTGCTACGGCAACTGAAGTCTTGAAGAGACAAAAATAGTTTCAAATTATTTATCTATTCACGTGAATAGCAAATGAAATCAATTAGTGCAGATACCCGATACTTCGCGGAGGGTTGGAGTGAATACTTTGGTAATGACTATAATTTTTTTTTAAACGTATTATCGTCCGTCTGTCCGTCACGCTTCGTATCGCTCATCGAAACTAATAATCAAAGTTGACGCGAATTTCGGGGGCGTGTTTGTTTAGTTGATAGTTGATGCAATTTGTTGCATTCTCGACTCGTAAAGCATCGCGACAATCTCGCTATAAACGTTCCTCCGGTGCCTGGGCATTTTAGCTCCGATTACAAATTTGTTGACACCATACCATATCGCTATTGTTTCCTCTACGTTTTTTTTTGGATGCTGTGAAAAAGTGTAGTGTTTATCACCATTCTGCAAAAAAAAAAACACGCATAACGTTTGACAGTCATCGGATTGACAACAATTTGATGAGCCTCCAATGAATATAGGCCTGCATCTGAGCTCGATTCTTAGAATTTCTCAACATTATATGATGCATCACGAATACAGAGCCGCGGGCCACGTGCGTTTTCCTGTCAAACCGAACATCAACATTTCCCATATAAAATAAAGGGAGTATTTCGATTTCTCTCAGAGGCTTCTGCACTGTATAAAGCCTTTTTATGTAGTAAAATTTTAAAAAGATTTGCATGAAACATATCATTTGAAACATATCATTTATTTTTAAATTCCATACACGCAAATTGTATTTTCTAACTTTTTGTCCGATAATTTAGAAATTCTCCAGTTTATTTTCCAGGTCACGCTGAAAACGAGACTTAAATTACCACAGGTTGGCTCGGACACCCTTCCCTGCTACGCGCTAGCCGCAAGTCCTCAGTTTTCCTGCAAGCCAGATGACGTTATTGTCATACAGAATGATTTGGTATCAACGTTACAGAGTACGCTGGAAATGCAATAGAAAAACCGATTTGGTAATTGGCATATCAAAATGTTACCGGAATTATTTATGGGGATGGCGAGGGGACTTTATCCGATTCCATGCAAAGTGTGATGATGCCCAGGCAGGATCCTTCGACAGCAACTACAAGGGTAGATCCTGTCAAACATGGCGTGAAGAGAGGCTAGGACCCTTCGACAGCAACTACAAGGGTAGATCATGTCAAACAAGACGTGAAGAGAGGACAGGACCTTCACCAGCAACTACAAGGGTAGATCATGTTAAACAAGACGTGAAGAGAGGACAGGACCTTCAACAGCAACTACAAGGGTAGATCCTGTCAAACAAGGCGTGGAGAGAGGGCAGGACCCTTCGACAGCAACTACAAGGATAGATCCTGTCAAACATGGCGTGAAGAGAAGGCAGGACCTTCGACAGCAACTACAAGGGTAGATCCTGTCAAACATGACGTGAAGAGAGGGCAGGACCCTTCGAAAGCAACTACAAGGGTAGATCCTGTCAAACAAGACGTGAAGAGAGGGCAGGACCCTTCGACAGCAACTACAAGGGTAGATCCTGTCAAACA
>SDVV010000125.1:0-39967 GCA_016164225.1 Gammarus roeselii | reverse complement strand
TTTAAATTTTGACTGCTGTCAAGGAAATTGGTCTGGAATTTGAAAGGCTTTTGGGCTTCCGGAGCCCAGCAGAGGGTGTAAGGGTTTCAAGGCAATTTATATTATTCAATAAAATTCTTTAGATTTTGACTGCTGTCAAGGAAATTTGAAAGGCTTTTGGGCTACTTTTTCTTTCAAGAGGGAGAGAGAGCAAGTTAACCATTTTTGGATATCAGAGGGGTTCAAAGACTTCTGCCACATTTGTAGTGGTCCTGGCAGTAGCTACCTGCTTGCATATGTGTTGTGTGACAGAAATTAATATCTAATTGGAATGGGTTCTCTTAGACATTCCTTGAATTAGCTACTCTGTAATTTGAGAAATCCCAATCGCACATAATAGCTACTATCTCTGGTTGCTTGTTGATGCTTGTGTTACTCAAACATTAACCCAGACACAATTTTGTGTTCATTTTCAGGAGAGTGGGGGGGGGGAGAGGCAATGAGATATGTGGGTGTTCAAAGGGGAGGCTGTTGTGTGATTATTGTAAGTTCATCCGCGTATGAGCTGATGATGGTGTTGTTGTGGGCAGATCGTGCTTAGAGGCGTGCAAGAGTGAAGGGGAGAGAACTGAACCCTGGGAGCCACCATTGGGGAAAGGGCGTGTCCGCGATGGCTGGTTATCGCAGACTGTCGGAACAATAATTTGGACCATGTTGATGAGCAACCGTCCTTAATAAGTCGAGGCGTTTAAAAGCAATCCAAAACTTTTTGTTTTTCCACTTCTAGGGCGGTGTGGGGGATGCAGAGTACATCGCTGCGTTCACACAGCTGGTGCTGCCCGTGGCGTACCAGTTCGCGCCGCAATTGGTGCTGGTTTCGGCCGGCTTTGACGCGGCCGTCAACGACCCTGTTGGAGGTGTGGGAACTTCAACTAAGAGTTCGGAGGGAACAGGAGGTCATAGGATCAAAGTAGGGTCATAAAAACAGAAATGACCCTGTTGAAGGGGCAGTGGACTTCGCCAAAGATCATTAAACTAGAGATGGAACCAAGAACAGTATCAAGTAGATTGCTGTGGAGGTAACTGTTTTCAACTCCACTAGATTGTATTTTTTTGAGGGTCCTGTAAGGGGTGGTTCTGATTAGCCTTCAGCAGTAATTGCAGTAAATATTCTGATCCTCTACATGGCTGTTAACCAACCGGATACCAGTCTGGCAGATGTTGATGCATTCAACAACCCTGTCTCTCGAGTATTCAGCAGTGGCTGCTATTACATTCGCCACGTACAGGACATCGACTCTACGCAGTAGTAAACCCAATCTCTTCGATCTAATAATACAATGTCAACAACTTGATGCAGAACGAGTCGCTGGTACGACGTTCGGCGCCATGACGACGCTCACTTCATCACGCTAGAACGCTTCGTCAATCTGATCTAATCTTACCCGCAATCCCTGCCCAGGCTGTGAGGTATCCCCCGAGTGCTACGGCCACCTGACTCGGCTGCTGGCGGGGCTAGCGAGCGGCAAGCTGGTGCTGGCGCTAGAGGGCGGCTACAACCTAATATCCACTAGGTGGGCAGGGAAGGGGAGCTGCGTATGCAAGGGGGTCGGTGGGGCCCTTATGCTCTCGAACTGGGAAGAAGTTCCTTTGAGTCTAAGATGAGATAAGGAAATGGCTCCAATGTTCCCTATGTGAATGCAGATTGCCTAATAGAAGAGGGATAGAGAAGTGAGACATGTTTCCTCGGAAGGAATCCTTTATATATACATCACCTTCTATCAACTATACCCGCATCATTAGGTCTACCAGCGAGAGAGTGGCATTGAAGGATGCTGCTAAGCTAAGTTGCTGTCAATAATTAGACAGTTTTTTGGGTTCAAAAGATTGCTCAGCTCATTAGCGGTTGTTGAGTCTATTCCAAGTATTTATTTTGGTATTTTACCCTAACGTTGATACTTGTGGGTCGGAGGAGGCGACTAATAGGAGCTGAGCGAGGGGCTGGGGATCCCTTCCTCTGTATATTCCTATTTCTTTCTAAGACGATAAGACGAGCGGGAGAAGAAGAGGGTTACGCCTCCTAACCATATTGTTAGGGCCGCTAAATATCCATGGTTGTAGTGTGGAATTAGCGAAGATAAGAGAAATTTGTGAGATATTTGTGAGGAGGGAGTTTAATGTGTTGGCGGTTGACGCGGAGTTGACGAAGTTGGAAGAGGGGCAAAAGTGAGTTAGGTGAAGCAACTAGTGGAAGAAGTCGGGCGTGGAGGAAAGTAGGACACGTGAGTGTGGGGTGTTTGTAATTGAAAATCGGTTGGCTAGTTGCGCTATGGAGTGGAAGGAAGTGTCCTCCAGATTAACGCGTGTAAGAGATTAAGAGATGGGCGTTTGTGAGTGTACCGGAGAGCTTATCGATCCATGTACAACGCGCCCTTGCTAAGGGGCCGCGAGGCTGGATCACTGCCTGTAGAAGCTTGCCCCCTTTACCTCCGAGACATAAAAACAAACGTGAGATCGAATTTAATTTTTATTCATACTGCACCCGATGCTAATGCTATTCGAACGCATAATGGGTGCGATATAACTAAGCCTACTTTAAAATATTACTGGGTGTAGGCACACTACAAGAAAGAGTAATGAAGGAGTAGTGGGATGAAACCGTTTATAATGCCCGCCAACTGTACTAAAAAGAATTACGGTTTTAGTTACCGTCGTGTGTTACTGAGACGAAGTCAGGGGACTCTAATAATGACACTGCCGCCTAACCTTGGTAGTAATTGATTGTGGTTAGGCCCGACCTACCAACCCTAGTGAAATCACACCCAAATGTTTATACATACCCAAACAGTAGCTACATACCATTTAGTATGTATAGCATGTGTACGTTTAGGGAGAACCCTGCTAGCCTGGAGACCCTTCTACTTGTAGTGGGTCACAAGCGGCCTGTTCAGTAGTTGCAATAAAATGATGCCTCAATTTGACTTGAGCTGATGAAGCAATCAAGAAGCCCACAGTAATATAAAGTAGTAAGGTTTGCTGACCACGCATGATATGGTTTTGCTATCAAAATGTTAGTGTGTCAGATGCGCTCAGATATATGAAGAGGAATGTGCTTGAGTATCCCCACTTGTAATAACCGACCACCTTCGCACACCATTTCTGTTGTAATCAATATCACCTGAGCGATGAAGATGAGCATTTAGCTACAGTGCCATATAGGTTTTGCCTCATAACAATTATGAAACATTTACCCGCGGCTACCGCTGGTTCAAGCTGACTCGTGTCTTCTCGAATGCACCTGTAAGGCAAGTTTCACCTCCGATTTCTAACTCGCACAACCACAGTTTAGTCAGGTCTTGACCACTGCTCCCTGCCCCCGCAGCCACAGTTTGAGTATGTGCGTCTCCGCCTTGCTGGGCGACGCACTGCCACCACTGCGGCGCCCTCTGCTGCCAGCACCGCACGCCGTGGCCACCCTCCACAGCGTCCTGCTTGCCGCCGCCCTTCACTGGCCCGTGCTGCAGCCCTTCAGGGTCAGGGTGGGAGGGGGAGGGTATTACCATCATCACGGGGGGGGGGGGGGGGGGGGGGGTGAGGAAGTAGCGCGAGTCATTTCACAAGCTACTTTTTTACTATCTCAAATAATCTGAGAGCTGCAGTAGCCGAGTGCTTGGGTATACTCGACTGCAGTGCCAGTCTCCGTTGCTACATGCTGTGAGTTCAAGTCACGGCATGGACACGGTGGTCTTTCGGTGGGGGGCGGGACTGATGTCGTCCCCGATGCGTCATATGTTTATTATTTAGCGAGGTTGGTTATGACTAGGTCACCCAGGGAATGGGGAGTACTCGTGGGACTCGAGGGACCCGTGGTTTCGGAAATCCGAGGGACTTTGAAGACCAGGAGGATTTGGGGGGTGGGAACAATCTTGGACTCTTCTGGAGCCCTTTGGGACACCATTGAGACTCTTAAGGACCCTCTTGAAAAACTGTGGGACCCTCTTGAGGCCCTTCTAAATCCTGAAACCTCAGTTCCCCCCTCCCCACGCTGTAAAATCCATACTCTGAGGAATGTATATGTGTGGAGGCTTGAGTAGAGAAATTAGTTATTACAGTCCAGAGCAATGCTGACGCAGAGAACGAGAGCCACGTCGAGGCTGGCCGAGGTGCGTCGAAATCAGTCGAAACATGTTGAGGCAAGTCAAGTTGGGTGCGACGAGCCGAGACTGGCCGAAATGATACGAGACAAGCTCAGATGAGCTGAGACGAGGTTACTCGAGGGACCCGGGTGACTCGGGGGACATGTGTTACCCTCCAGAACCCATCGGCTCTTTTGTGACCCGAGGGACCTCTGCCCCCATCCCCCCCTATCCCCCTGAACAATAAGCGTGATTTCAATAATCTGAGCAGTTTTTCAGCCCATGAGAATCTGCCCTCTCTTCTTCCCAAGCCACAATTTTTTCATCTTGAACAATGCTAATGTATCTGTGCGAGAGTTCCTGTTGGTGATTGTGTGAATAAGTGTTTTATTCAGTCTGTGCTCGCTCGCTCGCGCATGCACGGACCATTTGTAATTTCTGTGGTTGACGTAGGCCGCGGAGCTATAAACCTTGCGATTCGTTGGAGTTGATCTAATCCGTTAAGCCATAGACCTTGTACCAATTTCGACGATACTATCTGTTCGCACTGGCTCGCGTACATATTACTCTTGAGGTTCTGAGGGGTTGGAGGTGGGGATTCGTTTTGTCCGAGTCTTTTTCATACCTGAATTATTGAATTGTACTCTAACCGACCTAGACCACGTAGCTGTGAACATTGTGTTGCGTTGCTGCCGGAGCTTACTTTGTCAGTGTAGCCGTGAACCTTGAACCAGTCTTGACGATGCAACCTGTGCGTACTAGCGTGCATGCATATTACTCTTGAAGTTCTAAATGATTCAAGCGGAGATCCGTTTTGTCTAAATGGTTTTCTTGTGCGCCCCAGCGTGCGTCTGACACGACTGAAATTTTCAAAATGATCTAACTTTGACAACGTTGTTTTTCTCGCACACGGAGGTGTGCGAGCCTACTGGAATCCATGATCGTCGAGCCCTACGGGGGAGCCTGTTGTGACTCACGTTGAGGCTCCGGTGGTAATGGTGCTTGAATCAAATCAAACCGATGTGTCAGACTAACTTAGCTGCCCTCCAAATAAGGGGCAAACTATTGCGCCTATATATACTTACATTAACAAACCTACCGGGTTAGAGCATTACCCGTTTGATGCGTTATGCAGTGCTCATTTTGTTTTAATTTTCCGACATTAATTAATTGAAATGCCTTGTGGTTACTTGGATCAAGTGCTATGGTAGAATATAAACTTTGTTTGAAGTGGAAGATTTCACCCTAGCTATATTTTTTATCGTGACACAAACCCGATATTCGCAGTTCATTTAGATGCTTCATTCAAATGAACATTGCATTAAATATCCACATTGATTCAAACTACTTGTTTGAAAAGTATTCGTTATTTTCAGACGTAGACTCCGACTGGGTACTAGCTGCACTATTAGGGTTTAGAACAACGTCCGATATTGCCGTATCTGAGTTCCTGATCCAGCTTCCGTGGCAGTTTAATGTTTTACACTTGCTATATCATTCATCCCCTTAAACATCAGTGATTCAAGGTGAAAGTGCGCATTGCGCCCTTCAGTTTGATGTACCACAGTTAATTTTTTCCTGTTTCCTGGTATATTTCACTGCTTGATTTCACTGTAAAATTATTTTTAACTCTTGATGGTGCTCTGATGTGAGCCCGAAATTCAGTCAGCCTTACTTGCCCCACCTTCCTACGACACTCTAAGTAATCAATAAAAACATCCGGTGGAAATGAGGCTCAAATCAAAATCAATATCAACACTAATAAAACCATTCATCAGACTCATAATTTCCTACGCAAACACTGCCTGGTTCTCTGACCTTGCTACCACATACATAAACTCCCTACAAAGAATACAGAACACAGCCTTACGCATCGCAACGGACTGTACAGAGACCGCACCTATTCTCTACCTGCATCAAGAAACCCAAGGTCCTTTTTCTCAATCACAGTTTCAATATAAGGGGGACACAAATCTTCATCAAGATTGTGGACCCGGCCCATTTCTGTCACCACATTGTGAACCCACGCCAAGCCCTCCGAAATATACAAAACACACCAGCCGCACACTTCGGCTTTCTTTACACCAATCGTCCCCAACCTTCAGACAACTCATGTAAAAACAGATACCCACACACTTCACAGCACTGCGCTGGATGATCATAGAGTTTACACTGTCCTAGAGAGACCCCCCCCCCCTGTACATGTATGTAAAGAAGTTAGAATGTCCCAGTAGTGACAGAGTTAACCTCTCGAGGCTGAAGTGCGGACACAAACGGCCCTCTAGTCATAACCGACGTAGACATAGGAACTCTCCTGTGCCTGCAGTCGAGCACGTCATGGCGCCGTACCCCTTCATCACCCCGGCAGGTATAATTATGATATCACGTCGGTCCGAAGCAGCTTAAATTTTCTCCGATGTGTATTTACAAGTTTTTACAAGTGTAAGAAGACAACAATAGGACTTTTGGCCTAAACTGGGTTGCCTTTTGATAGTAAGAAGATTAGTTCTGAAGTAGAACGTCTAAGCAAGCATAATTTCTTTTCCAATCGTAAGAGCCATATGGTTTGCATTGCGCTTCTGGTTTTATTCAATAAATCCTGTAAATAAAACATTACAGAGACGTTTTCACGAGAGAATCTTGATAACATCCGTTGAAGGTAGTTTTCGACCGATTTAGACCTTCGTGTCTTTTAACCTTACTCGGGAATCTCGAAACTTTCATGTTCCTCGACTGTCCTAGACTTTTTAGGGAAAAGAAACTTTAGTCCGCTAGGCGGCGCGTGGCGTCTTGAGCCTATCGGTCTAAATGTCTTCCAGGTACCAGGGCGCGCTCGTTCATCTGCCGGCTGCTACCCCCAACCCCCTTCCTTCCCATATAAGTACGAACTGGGCTGCCACAGTATTTTTCAAATGCAGTGATCCGATGATCAATTTTTAGTTTAGCATAGCATCTCGATAAATTATATACTTCGAAAGTATCATCCTATAGATATCGCTCCGAGCGATTCTTTTAATCCTCCTACTGATTTCCTTTCACTCCTCTTTTCTTCTGTGTTCTCTTCTATTCCCACCGTATCACGACTCATCATCACCATCATTCATTAGTCGCTCTGGCTTCGGACGCAGAGCACTCCCGCCTCACCTGATCCTGACAGATCATTGCACCTTCTCGGAAGGTAAGATTCAGTGCGCGGCGGCCCATCTGGGCAGTGGAGTAGTGACCCACTGCCCCTAGAGCCACAGATGGGGTCGGCAATTATTGCCTTGCCGCACTGAATGTGCTCTCAGTGAGCTGCGTCCCACGTCACAACAATTTATAGATACAGTTCTCGTCTAAAATTGTCGAAACATATTTGTCGAAACAGAAATCTATCGACACAACAAATCGTCAATACAGTTCACAACAAAAATTGTTGAAACAGAAAATTGTTGGGACAGAAATCTGTCAACAAAACAAGTTGTTGATTTATTTTTCATCAAAAATTGTTGATACAGTTCTCGACAAAGTTTGTTGTAACAGAAATTTGTAGAGACAGAAAGTTGTTGAGACAAAAATCTGTCTGCATGACAATTTGTCGGGACAGTTCATGACCAAAATTTTCAAAACAGTAATTTGTTGACAGAAAGTTGTAAAAACAGAAATCTGTTGAAACGACAATTTGTTGATTGTTCTTGACAAAAATTGTCTAAACAGAAATTTGTTCAAAATTTGTTGAGACAGAAATTTGTCGACAGACTCGCAGATGATTATGGGTCACATTTGACGTTCCTTTACAAACCATTCAATGTTTGACTTTGAAATCCTGCTCTAAGGTAGATGCCTGCCATCGGTGTTTGGCCTTAAAGTCAGCGGCCCACAGGCGACCCGTCATACCTCCCAGCAGATGACTATGGGGGTCACATATGACTTTATTTTCCATGTCGACACTACAGAAATTTGACGACTTGAAAAATTGTTGCCTTGTAAATTTGTCGACACACAAATTTCTCCGACACATAAATTAGTCGACCCAAAAAACTTTCTGTCAATAAAAAGTTTTCTTGACACAACATTTTGTCAACACATTTTTCTTTTCTGGTTGACACAATTTTTTGTTTCCTCACTTTCACGACAATATTACCAAAGGCCACATGACGTGCGTTCGGGAATTGTTCAAAGGTTTGGGCTTGGAAGCCCTGCTCACTCACAGCTGTTGACATACCCTCTCACAGTCATATGACACACCCTCTATGCTGGAACCATCGATATTAGGTTTTTAAGTAAGCTGTCCCCGAACAGCCATTCGCACCGACTTGCATATGATTATGGGTCACGTATGACGTTCCTTATGGAACTGTTCAATGTTTGGGTTTGAAATTTTGCTCAGAAACTGTGGCTTTTCAATCAACACTTGATTAGTCCTACAAGCATAGTCTACATCCTGACACCTTCGGTGTTTTGGGTTTGAAGTAAGGTGTCCCTGTACCGCCCTCCACACCTGCAGCCAGACGATTACGGGTCATGTATGACGTCCTCCGGTACTACGACACCGTTTGCACTAATACAACGGTACTTAGTGTTTTCTGGTCAACACTCGATGCACATTAAGTCATCTGTACCTGGCAATTACAAGTCAATGAGTTTCGCTTGCCAGCAACAGAGGATCATGAGTCACATATGACGTACCGCGGGACCCAAGTCAATGTCGCTCTACAAACCCAACGTAATACAGCGGTTTCTCAGCAATATTTAGTTTCGTTTTCGTCATAAGCGTATAACAGACCCAGCGCCCTTACGGACGCTTGCAATGCGTGAGACTGAAATCCAACGTGAACAGTAGTGAACGGTCAGCATTGCAGCCCTCATTGCACAATAACTAAATCTTGCAATATATTCCGCACATATTGGCATTATTTTATGTCTCATTTGAAAATTACGGGTACCATACCTATTATTTTCTCTCATGAACAAACATATGGTATGTCATGCGATGTGGCGTTGATTGAGGGCGTATATTTGGATCGTAACATCCCCCTTATACTTCAATCTCTTTTGTTTCAGTGAAGATGTCCGCTATCACCTCAGCGAGTCATCTGATGACCGCGTCACAGGCTCGCATTGTGCACAACGATGACCTCCATACAGAGTGCCTACGGCATTCCGGTTTATTCGGAAGGTCACGTATACTGATCAGCTGAGTGCAACATAGACCTCATCCTGGACAGCGTCTCCAGGCAGCTCTACCTTTGAGGCGTGCAGGAACAGATATAGCGAAACGAGACAGAGCCTCCCACAGAAAAGCTTGACTCCGGGTAGAATGCGCACTTCGCGCCTACATCAGGCTGCCATAGAATTGGGCCCTGAGGGAGTATGTTAATGCGCCAATCGTCCGCCCAAAGGCTCATTTCGTGATCACTAGGGGAAAGACCGCCTTTTTCTATTAGACACATTCCGGCAGAAGTACAAAGGATCTCCAGCGCGCTCCGGTCGCCCACACCCTGCGCGGCTATGTCCTCAACGTGTCCCTGACGTGTATTCTTGCTCGCATCCGTGGTCCCCTTAACGGATGGCACACGAGTTCCCGCGCAGTCACCGCAGGAGCACTTCACCCCACCCCAAGTCCTCAGGTGACTACGGAAAGCAGGACCGCTCCCCTTCCCGTAATTACTAACGCTCTTCCGGCGGCCCTCAGGTGTCGCCAAGCACACGGACGCGAAGCCACGCCTTGGCTCAAACGCTTCATGTCCAAAAGCCTATTTTGGAGAAGGGTGCCGCAACCCCCGTCTTCTCGATCACACTGCCTTGAACCGACAACTAGAGGGCTTTCTGAAACCCCTCGGGTTAGACTTGTGCTGAAATCCCCTCTCAAATTCACCAATTTGGACACCAAGGTCGCTTTCCCGCATGTCCCAATTCATCCCAGGTTCCAAAGTTCCTAGCCTTCAAACTACGAAGCCAACGGTACCTTTTCTCGGCCCACCCATGCGGCCTCAACCTGGAACCAAAATCTTAACAGCGATCGCGGAGCTACCCCTTTACTTGCCCCACCAGATTAGGATAGATGCGGCCTACTACATCAACGTCTGGCTGTTCTAGGCACCAACAGCACATCGTTGGCGGCGCACCACCCAGACGACCTGCGACTTTCTCCTCTAGCTCGATTGCCACGTCCAGCAGGGGAAGTCTCTTCTGGAACCCACCGAGCAGTTAGATTTCCTGGGGGTAACACTCAATGGAGAGGCCGGTTCCATCGCCCAAACCTCACAGCACATCGACCGCCGCAAGGACATGGCCACAGAGATTCTTCCCTGCGGAATTATCTCACTTCGACAGCATCAGAGCGCCCTCGGCCTTATGTATTAACGAACACCTTACCTACGCCATGCTCAATATTTCCTCAACGGAGTGGTGCTAGCAGCACGATCCCTCACCTATCCTGCAAGCCCAGCCACCTCAACAATCTCTACCCCCGCGCATTGAAGCACTGGAGCAGCGAGGCTTTCCTTCACTCCCACGTCCCGTTCGTAATGCCTCCACCGAAGCACCTCCTGTGAACGGACGCATCGGGCGACACGCGGGTGCTGTATGCTGCAGCGACCAGTAGTCTTACGGCCGCTGGTCGCTATTGGAATGCATTCTCAAATTACGTCGATGGCATAGCTGCCCATCGTACATGCGCTGCGGGCACGAGCTCATCTGCACCACACTACAGTCCGAGTGTTGCCAGACAACAGGGCGAACTTCCTCGGCGTTGCAGAAGTTCGGAGAACAGCTTCTGAGATCCTCCAGCACCGTCACCTCTTGCTTCTTGCGACCTACCTTCCCGGATCGCAGATAGTCTGAGCCGATCAGCTCTCACGCCTCCGCCAGTAGAAACGAAACGGACGTGAACACCTCAAGGCTTCTCCCGCCTCTCTACCCCACGCGGCACTCGGCAAAAAAAAACTCCGGGCATTCGGGAAACCAAAAATTCTCGCTCTTCGCAGCTCCGTTTCATCACCCACGAGCAGCTTTCGTGGTTTCCATCCAATGCGACGGGAAGCAGTGAACGGACATATACCTGTTCCCTCCGTGCAACCTGACCCTCCAAGTGCTCCACAAGCTCGAGACGTACCGCTACAGCGACGTCCTCGTGATGCACGACCACCCCAACACACTGTGGGGGTCCAAGGTCGTCTAGTCCTTCAGCGACTTTCCGCTCGCCTTCTACGTGTCCCAGCGCGTCGAAGGCACGAAGGTGCCTCTAACATCATAACCCTTCTCGACTTATCTAGCACGAAGTCTTTCATAACGGTGCTCACTGTCGAATACAATAGATCGCTTAGACACCCTGGCCAACACGCACAGGCAGTCCACAAAACGCCAATACCAAGGCTCCTGGGCACGTTTCCAGGCGTTACCCCGCACCACGAAGGTGCAGTCTACCAACCAGTTCACCCATTTCACGTCCCTGCACAATGCCGGCAAGCAGACGCAGCTCATTCCTCAAACAGTTTTGGCGCACAGGAATGCGCTTTATTTGCCTCTCTGTCATGGGTTTGGCGTCACGACCTGCGGGGCAAGGACCTGGCAAAGGCCCAGTTTCACGCATACCCACCACAACGACGTTTTGTGCCGCAGCAGAAGTTGGAGCAGGTTCTCGACACGCTCGCCTCTCCTCGCTCCATTACTCAAACGACGTCAGTAATAGCGCTCTTCCAGAAGACTCAGTTTCTCGCCGCTCCCGCATCAGGGAACAGGGTCTCTGAGATTGCAGCAACGTCACGCACGGGACTACGTTTCTTTGAGAACCCTCCATGCGATGACAAGTTCCAGTACAAAACCATACTCTCACCCACACGCCACCGTTCATCTCTATCGCCTCACGGCTGCCAGATGGCCAGGCACACGGCCTGGGCCCTATGACCGCACTCAAGCCTACGTAGCACGATGTCCGTCGAACAATGACTTGTTTCTCATCCATCTTACTACAGGCAAACCACTCCAGACATCATCGGTGGGGCATTACATGTGCTCGTTTATCAATGAAGCCACACTGCGTGCCTTCTCTAAAGCTCACGACGCCAGAAAATCTGCGTCATCTCTCGCTTAGACGAGCGGGGTCCCTCTCCAAGACCTTATATCCAAGGAGTTCTGGAGGTCGCCCCGCGTGTTTGGGACAAGTACCTATTAGCAGTGGGGAACCCTAACCAACCTTGCGTCTCACTGAGAACCAGGTGGATAGTTCCTCTCGCTTCAATGGTTTGTGACATTACGCTAGCTAATGCCAGAAACTTTGGTACACATTATAGGGTATGTGTACGGATTATCTTACCATATCGTTCTGAAGTACTCAACGCTACAGCTTTGGGATAAGGACGTCGGATTCCTCAGTATATATTTACTTCATCAGACTCACTGTACGGCAAAGTTACCATAGTAGCTATGGTACACAAGGCAGATACTTCTATATTGAGGATTCTCCTGCCACTACTGCATTCACACTCATCCTAGAAGGCAGAGTATATATTAATGTATATATTTAATATTTAGGTGCTCATACTCAAGGTTCACATATTATTTGCCCGCTATGAGCTCGTATATTGGCTGTGGTAGGCACCAAGCAATACTTGTATTGGCCAATGATTACAGTCATTTATTCGAATGGGTTATCATTTCCTTACTCGGCAAGCGCTTCTTTAGGAACATCAAGTTTAGAATGCAGCCGATCCATCGTCATTCTGTGCTCTTCTGGCATTTGCCAGCTAGCGCTACGTGATGGTAATTTCTATGCAAGCCAAATGGCTTTTACGAGTGGAAAAGAATATAACTTTTGTTATCTCGATTCCTTCGATAAAAAGCTATTTCGCTGTAATGAGTAAGAGCCACAAAGGGCCTCCTCCTCCCGCTGCTATCTTAACTACGCACTAACGTCTTTTTACGGGAAGCAACTTCGCTAGACCTCATGAATGATGGGGCAGCTCAGCTCACGCTTATATAGGAAGGAAGGGGGTTGGGGGTGCGCGCCCTTGTACCTGGGAGACATTTATACCGATAGGCGCAAGACGTAACGCGCCGCCTAGCGGACAAAAGTTTCTTTTTCCTAAAACTCGAAGACAGTCGAGGAGCTTGGAAGTTTCTAGATTCCAGAGTAAGGTTAAAAGACGCAAAGGTCTAAATCGGTCGAAAACTATGTTCAACGGATGTTATAAATGATTCTCTCGTAAAAAAGTCTCTGTAATGTTTTCTTTCCAGGGTTCATTAAATAAAACCAAAAACGCAATGCGAACCATTTGGCTGTTACTCATTACTGAGAAATTGCTTTTTATTGAGAGAGTCAAAATAACAAAAGTTAAAGTGTCTGTATTTTCTGTTTTAATAGATCAAGAAAGGGAAAGTTTGCAGAAGGAGATAGCATTTAACGATGATACTCGGAACAACTCAATTCAACGCCTGAAGAGAAAGCCACCGACCCACAGTGTTGATTTGAGATGGTCACAGTTTCATTTCTCGTTAAACCAATGCTGACCGATGTCATTTCTGAACACCGTTCTGCAACGAACAGGTACCAATGCCAGGCATCTTTTTTTTTACTGTGCTAGTACAAATGCCGGACACTAATTTAACCGTATAGGTGTCAATGTGAGAGTGCGACAGATGAGAGCTATTTAGCAACGATTTTGGTAAAAAACAAATCGAACCATGACTTGAACGTTTCGATTGTATCGCTGTTCACAACTTCCGCGGGAAGTGTTCCATTCTTTAACAACCCTATAGCTACGTGAAGAAATTGCGCCTGATCTCGAGTGTGAAACGCTTGCCAACAATTTTGTATCCATTATTCCTGGTCACTCCATTCGCATCCAAAGTGAAAAGGCTTGCTCGCTCAACATTTTCTTTACCCATCATAATCTTCCACACTTCGATCATGTCAACTCTGACTCAACGCTTCTCTAGCGAATAAAGGTTGAGTTCGCGCGGTCTCTCTTCGTACGGTTTATAGCTCGGCAAAGGGATAAGTTTGGTAGCTCTACGCTGAACCTTTTCTAATTTAATGATGTCTTTTCTGAGGTATGGAGGCCAGAAGTGGACGGAATACTCGAGGTGCGGTCTAACAAATGCCTTGTATAACATGCGCATACTGTTTTTGCTCTTGTGCGAGATTGTGCGGAATGTCATGCCTAACATTTTATTGCCTTTTTTGACAGCACCGTTACATTGCTTGCTGCTTTTTAAGTCGTTACTAATGATGACACCTAGATCTCTCTCTTCGGTGACAGGTATCAGTTTCTTTGTATGTTTGGACATACAGCCGTCTCCCCCTAGTTAGGGGGGTGGCTAAGTTAGGCAGACACAGAGGGGGGAGGCGCCCAATCTCCCCGCCACAAGACCGCCGTGTCCCTGCCGAGGCTCGAACTCGCGACATGCAGCACCAGAGGCTGACACTACGCTAGCCACTCGGCCACGGCGGCCGGACATTGAAAATTCGTGTTTAGGATTATGGTGACCAATGTGCATAACTTTGCACTTGTCGACATTGAATTTCATTTGCCACTTTTCTGACCAATCAACAATTTTGTTTAAGTCTAATTAGATCTGCTCACGCCCAGGTTGAGTTTGCACTTTTCCTCCTAGCTTTGGTATCGGCTGCAAACTTACTAATGCTCGAGAGTACGGTGCTTTTGAGATCGTTTATGAATATTACGAAGAGAACTGGACCTAACACAGATTCTTGTGGCACGCCCCTTGTAACTTTACCCCAATCGGAGAAAGCTCCGTTAAGTACTACTCGCTGCCGTCTGTCCGTGAGCCAGCATTTTATCCAGTTATTGAGGTCACCTCGAATACCAATAGTGTGCCATTTACTAACCAAGCGTTAGTCAAGAACTTAATTGAAGGCTTTTTGGAAATTAAGGTAAATGACGTCGATCGGAGATTTCGCGGCATGAAATTCAATTATATTCATGAAAAAACGCAGCAGGTTAGTAAGACATGAACGATTGCATCTAAAGCCATGCTGAGAGTCACCTATCAACTGATTTGATTCTAGGAATTCTGTAATTTTATCCGTGATCAAACTCTCCATCAATTTGCCTACGACTGAGGTGAGACTTATTGGACGGTAATTTTCGGGATACTTTTTGTCCCTTTTTTTTAAATTGGGGTGACGTTGGCCTCTTTCCATTGAGAGGGGCAGGTGCCAGTTGTGAGAGATTAGGTGAAAATGTTTGCTATATATGTTATTAGTCTCTTTCAGTATTCTGGGATAAACCTTGCATGGACCTGGAGAATTTGTGACTTTAAATTTTCCTATATATTTAATAACTTCGGCAGGGAAAAAGTTCAGTGTGCTAGGGGCTTCAATTTGTCTTTGCGCTATGATATCCTCAGGATTAGGAATATCCGGATTCTCTAACATAAATACAGAACAGAAAAATTGGTCAAGCAGGACACATTTTAGTGTCGTCAGTTTCTAGCTCACCCTCATCATTTCCAAGTGGGCCAATTACAGATCTTGAATTTTTTTTGCTAGGTATATATGCAGGCAGTGCCTGCATTGTTCAGATATATAAGGGCAAAGGAGATAAAAATGAATGCTGCAACTCCAGAGGTATCAGTCTGTTATGTGTTGTTGGTAAGTTGTACGGGAGAGTGCTGATTAAAAGGATTAAAGACAGTACGGACTGCGCAATTGGAGAGGAACAGTGTGGCTTTAGGAGTGGTAGAGGGTGTACCGATCAGATATTTGCAGTGAGACAGGTATGTGAGAAGTACCTTGCTAAAGCAAAGGATGTGTTCTGGGCCTTCATGGATCTGGAGAAGGCATACGAATGAATTGACAGGAAAGAGCTGTGGAGGGTGTTGCGTTTGTATGGAGTGGGCGGACATCTGTTGAAAGCAGTGCAGAGTTACTATGCTGACAGCCGAGCATGTGTCAGAGTGGGGAGCGAGGTGAGTGATTGGTTCACAGTGAAAGTGGGACTGAGACAAGGCTGCGTGATGTCTCCCTGGCTGTTCAACCTCTATATGGATGGAATGGTCAGGGAGGTGAACGCGAGTGTGCTGGGTCGTGGCTTGGAACTCTTGGAAGCGAATGGGCGGAGTTGACAGTTGAGCCAGTTGCTATTTGCTGACGATACGGCCCTGGTTGCGGATTCGGAGGAGAAGCTATGTAGGCTAGTGTCTGAGTCTGGAGAGCTCTTGGAGGAAGTTCAGTGTTTTAAGTATCTGGGCTCCCATGTGGAGAAAACTGAACTAGTGGGAACTGAAGTGAAGGCGCGAGTGAAGGAGGGATGTAAAGTGTTGGGTGCACTGAAGAGTGTAATGAGCTGTAGGACGTTGGGGAAGGAAGCAAAGAGAGGGTTGTATGAGGGTGTTGTTGTCTCAACTGTACTCTACGGAGCTGAGGCTTGGGGGATGAGAGCAGAGGAGAGAAGAAGGTTGAATGTTTTCGAGATGAAGTGTTTGAGGAGCATGGCTGGAGTAACGCTGAGAGACCGGATCGCAAACGACGTGGTTCGAATCAGAACAGGGATGGTGAAAAAGTTGGAGAACAGAGTGGCCAGCGCCCTTCTGAATCCTGAAACCTCTGCTCCCCCCTCCCAGCGCTGTAAAACTTATACACAGAGGAATGTATAAATGTGGAGTGCTTGAGTAGAGAAATAAGTTATCACAGTCCACAGCTTTGATGACGCAGTGGGGGAGAGCCGCGTCGAGGCTGGTCGAGGTGCGTCGAAATCAGTCGAAACATGTTAAGGCAAGTCGATTTGGGTGCGACGTGCCGGGACTGGCCAAAGGGATTCGAGACAAACTGAGACGAGAGGACCCGAGGAGCTCGGGGGACTTGGGTTACCCTCCGGGGCTCATCGGGCTCTATTGGGACCCAATAAAACCTCTGCCTACTCCCATCCTATCCCCGTAAACAATGAGTGCGAAATAGATAATCTGAGCAGTTTTTCTGCCCGTGACGAACCTGAACCTACTTTTTTCACGATCCACAATTTTGTCATGTATAATATAAAATGCTAGTGAATTTGTGCGGGAGTTTCTGTTTGTGATTTCGTGAATAGGTGTTTTTTTCCACTCTGTGCTCGCTCGCGCGTGCACGGACCATTTGTAGTTTTTGCGGTTGACCCCTGACTGCGTAGCTATAAACCCTGTGACGCGTTGAGGTTGAAGTTGATCTAACCCGTGAAGCCATAGACCTTGAACCAATTTCGACAATACTATCTGTGCGCACAGGCGCGCGTGCACGTTACTCTTGACGTGCGGAGTGGTTGGAGGCGGGGATTCGTTTCGTCGGAGTCTTTATCTTACCTGAATAAATTATACCTCAACAAAACTAAACCGCGTAGCTGTAGACATTGTGTTGCGTTGCTGTCGGAGCTGACTTTGTCCGTGTAGTCGTAAACCTTGTACCAGTCTCAACGATACCTGTGCACACTAGCGTGCGAACATGTTACTCTTGAAGTCCTGATTGATTGGAAGCGAGGATTCGTTTCGTCTGAGTCTTAACTGAATAAATGAAGTGCACTATAATTGACCTAGACCGCGTAGCGTTGTTGATCGTGCTGCGTTGATATCGGAGCTGACTTGGTCTGTGAAGCCGTAAACCTTGTACCAGTCTCTACATTGCTACCTGTACGCACTAGCGTACGTTCATATTACTCTTGAAGTTCTAAATGATTGGAAGCAGAGATCCGTTTTGTCCAGGCGTTTTCCTTGTTCGCACCAGCGTGCGTCTGACATTGCTCAAAATGTTCAAATTTTTCTAACTTTAACAGCGTTTTTTTTCTCGCACGCTGAGGCGTGCGAGCCTACTAGAATCCATGATCATTGAGCCCTACGGGGGAGCCTATTATGACTCGCCGCGAGGCTTTGGTGGAAATGAGAATCTAATCAAATCCTCATTTACTTCCACACTTTGAGTTCTGCTTATGAGAAAAAATTTGATTCATGACTAAATATTTCCTTGGTAGGAGTATTATGTAATTTAGATGATAGTATGCTGTAATCTACTGTGTCAGAAGCCTTGGTAAAATCGAGATAAATCACATCCACGTTTGATACGACACAATGCATTGATTATTTTATCATAGTGCCCCATCATCAACTCACTCGTGACATCCCGATGGAACGATGTTTGCAACAAAGTGGACTGAAATGTGTTCAGTTATACCTCAGTTGGTGAATGGAAAACGGAGTTCTCCTACAGGAGCGACAAAATATTAATCAACCGCCTGTGTACAGACAACACATTTATAACTCACAACCATTTAATGGACGCAGATATGCGACCGTTCGCGCCACCAAGCTGCAATCAGTGGGTAACACTTACTGATGGTATATTTAATAAAAGAGCACAGAAACGAGAATCTGTTGCTACGTATATATTCTTTATTTTTGTTGAAGTATTATTCCCGTAAGTCTTTACTAGTGCACAAACATGCAAACATTATTTTTTGTTAAATAATTACAATTTAGATAGAGTTTATCATTCCGAACACTCCTAGAGTGCGATCCTTTCGGAATCAATCTTCGCGCCCTACGGGGGAGCGCGTGTCAGAGCTCCGGTGGAGATGAGCCTCATGATTTGATATGCACGATGACGTATTAGATCCGCGATTGCTAACATGATGTTCGACGATACAGGGACGTTGACTCTAAGGCGCTAGAAATCTGACAATGGAATGTAACCTTGAAGGACATTGATTATCGTGCCCAATGTTTCGGAATGACCACCGCGTGGTATAGTATATACATCCATTGTTGTTCTCTTTGTTGTTCAGGTCGACCTACCCACCCCCAACACCGACGCGCAGTCCAGGAAGAAGGGCAAGAGAAGGAGCAGCTCGCAGGGGGCGAAGGGAGGCGTGAAAGCCTCGCCTGGCAGGGAGGAGGGCGGTGGCTCCGGGTCAGGCATAGAGGCTGGTGAGCAAGAGCTACACGCACTGGTCCAAAGAGTGACCCTTGTAGCTGCAAATAGGCACTCTCTCAATTCTTTTCTGATTAGACTGAACTGTTGGTAGCTTTAGGTTCTTGCGATCACTCACATTTTGCTAATTCATCACAGCTGATTCAGTTTGAAAGAATATATTTGATAGCTTATTTATTAGTGTCATTTCAGTTTAAAATAGCTACTTCGTTTGGACTTAATCTTGATTAGACGTTCGGTGCCAGAAGGACATTGACTCCAGTGCACTAGAAGGCCTTGTCACTCTAATCTAATCTTGATTATTGTTTGGACCTGGATTTTGAACCGGTCGGAGTAATTGCATCTGCATAGAAGTATTGGAACACTCCTGCCTTCGTATTGACAGCCATAGTCGAAGTGTGTCGTAGTCATTACAGTTCTTATATCTACGCTACTTCACTACAACGCTTTTCTTAATCTGAGCCATATTTTTTCAGTATTTATGAACTTATCTCTTCTTACATTACCTCCCCGTCATTAATATCTCTAAGCTAAGATGGGTCACAATTGCCGGTAACTACACTCCATCTGTCTGTGACATCAATTACCTCGTCTTTGTTTTATACCATCAATTAATGTACTGGAGTTTGGCAAGAAATGTTTCTGTTTAATCTGCTTTTGTGATTTGCAGCTGATAGACCGTGGGATCGTTGTTGACTTCCGTGCGCATACTGTTGTTTGATGCCTTTCATCGCACTACAGGCGGGCTCCGCCCTACGAAGGGGATGGTAACCGCCAATTACCAGAATAATTGTATAATTTATAAATTTACGGATACCATACTATCACGGTGCAATGCTCCGTTGCTGGCCACGATAGTACGGATACCATACTATCACGGTGCAATGCTCCGGTGCAGGCCACGATAGTACGGATACCATACTATCACGGTGCAATGCTCCGTTGCTGGCCACGATAGTACGGATAACATACTATCACGGTGCAATGCTCCGTTGCTGGCCACGATAGTACGGATACCATACTATCACGGTGCAATGCTCCGTTGCTGATCACGATAGTAGGGATACCATACTATCACGGTGCAATGCTCCGTTGCTGGCCACGATAGTACGGTTACCATACTATCACGGTGCAATGCTCCGTTGCTGGCCACGATAGTACAGCAAATTTTTATAGTCGATGGTACCAACCTCAGGCGCATTTCCACTGCACAACTTACTTCCGTATACAAAGTATATCGCATAGATAAATACAAATCGTCCATTGCTGGTAATCGTGTTAACGCACTGACGTTGTCTGCCTCCTCACGGAGTGGGGTTAGCCCGTATGGCCTCGCGTGCAGCAGGCCTCCTCACGGAACAGGGTCCGCCCGTATTGCCTCGCGTGCAGCAGGCCTCCTCACGAAACAGGGTCTGCCCGTATTGCCTCGCGTGCATCAGGTGTCACACCCTTCCCTACCTACCCTCTCACTTTAGGTGCTGCAGGGCCCGGTCACACCGCCTCGCAACTCCGACTCCGTCCGCTGCTGCACGACAAACTCTTGTTTACACCTTCTGGTGTAGCTGGGAAGAGGGACAGCTATAAGAAGGCCGCCGAGCCCCTCTGGACGGTGCTTGAAGTTCTGGACTTGGACGATTGAATTGATGAAGCGATTGTGTTGGATGCGATAATTAGACTTTTGTTATCTCGATTCTCTCGATAAAAAGCTATTTCTCTGTAACGTAGTAAGAGCCATATGGTTTAGCACTGCGCTTCTGCTTTTATTTGAATGAATCTTGAAGAAGAAACGTTACAGAGACGCATCTACGAGAGAATCTCCATTATGTTCGTTGAACATAGGTTTCAACCGATTTAGGCTTTTATTTCTTTTAACCTCACTCGGGAATTTTGAAACTTTTAAGTTCCTCGACTGTCCTCGAGTTTTTAGGTAGCTAATAATAAAAAGAAACTGGCTGACCGGCGCGAGATGTCTTCTAGGTAAGAGGGTGGCGTCTCCTACGCTTGGGGTCTAAATGTTTTCTAGGTATAGCGATGTCTCCCGCCTCCCGCTGTCTAGGGCGGCCGAAACCCCCAAACCCCCGCCTCCCGCTGTCTCGGGCGGCTGAAACCCTCAACCCCCTCCCTACCTATATAAGCGGGCTTTGCCCAGCGTTTTTATTCATGAGGGTTAGCGGGGCTGCTTCCCGTAAGGAGTGAATTGTTAAGATAGCAGAGGGAAGAGGAAGCCCCATATGGCTCTTACTACGTTACAGAGTAATAGCTTTTTATCGAGAGAATCGAGATAAAAAAAGTTATATTTTCTTCCACTTCGTAAGAGCCATATGGTTTAGCACAGGAAATACCATCAGAAGGGCACAGAAGTTGGATGGATCATCATTCCTTTGCCGTGTAAAGGAATGATAACACATTTGTATAGAGGGTGTTAATGACTGTAACCATAGGCCAAGACAGGTTATGCTTGGTGCCTACGACAGCCAATATATTCGCTCGTAGCGGCCAAACCATATGCGGGCCTAGAGTAAGAGTATCTAAATAGTCATTATGTACATCAATATATACTGCCTTCTAGTATGAGTGTGAATGAACAGCCAGGTGGTGGCAGTAGAATCCCCAATATTGAAGTATATATCTACCATGTGTACCATAGCTAATATGGTAACCTTGCCGTACAGTGAGTCTGATAAAGTAAATATATACTGAGGAAGCCGACGCAATCCTTATCCTAAAGCCGTAGCGTTGAGTACTTCATAACGATATGGTAAGATAATCTATACACGTACCCTATAATATGTACCAAAGTTTCTGGCATTAGCTAGCGTAATGTCACAAACCTTTGCCGCGAAATAGACTATCCACCTGGTTCTCAGTGAGACGCAAGGTTGGTTAGGGCTCCCCACTGCTAATAAGTACTTGTGCCCAAACACGTGGGGCGACTTCAAGAACTCCGTGGATATGAAGTCTTGGAGAGGGACCCCTCGCGTCCAAGCGAGAGATGAGGCAGATTTTCGGGCGTCGTGAGCTTTCGTGAAGGCATGCGGTTTGGCTTCATGATAAACGTGCAGATGTAATGCCCCACCGATAATGTTTTGAGCTGGTTTGCCTGAAGTAGGATGGATGAGCAACAAGTTATTGTTCGACGGACATCGTGCTACGCAGGCGTTCAGTATGGTCATAGGGCCCAGGCCGTCCGACAGCAGTGAGGCGACAGAGATGAGCGGTTGCTGTGGGTAGGGGGCTGGTTGTAGTACTGGAACTTGTCAGCAATCAGAACGAGCGCGCATGGAGGGTTCTGGGATAAATGTAGTCCCGTGCATGCCGTTATCGCGATCTCAGAGACCCTGTTTCCTGCTACGAGAGCGACGAGCAACAGTCCTCTGAAACAGCGCCAATACTGACGTCGTCTGAGTAGTGAAGCGAGGGAGGTGAGCATGGCGAGAACCGGCTACAGCTTCCCCTGCGGCACGAAACGTCTTTGTGGTGAGTTCTCGTGAAACTGGGCCTTTGCCCGTTCCTTGAAGATCGTCTCGCGGGTCGAGACGCCAAACCCATAAAAGAGATGCAACTGAAGCGCCTTCCTGTAACCCAAAACTGTACGAGGAACGAGCTGCTTCTACTTGCCGGCATAGTGCAGGAACGGAAGGAGGCGGACTGGTTGATGGACTGCACCTTCGTGGCGCGTAGCCCCGCTTGGAAACGACTCCAGCAGCTTTTGGTCTCAGCGTTGTGTGGACTGCTTGTGAGTGTTGACCAGGGTGTTTGCGAGCGATCTATTGTATTTGAAGGTGAACAGCGTTTTGAAACAAATTGATGCTAGGTAAGTCTAGAAGGTTCATGATGTTAGAGGCATCTCCCTGCCTTCGAGGCGCTGTGGACACGTCGAGGACGGGCGAAAGGTCGCTGAAGGACGCGGCAACCTTGGGTCCCCACAGTGCGTTGGAGTAGTCGGGCACCACGAGGACGCCGCTGTAGCAGTACGGCTCAAGTTTGTGGGGCACCTGGTGGATCAGGTTGTATGGAGGGAACTGGAATATTTCCCTTCACTGAGTCCAGTCGGATTGGAGGGAAATCTCGGAAGATGCTCGTGGGTGATGAAACGGAGCTGCAAAAAGTGAGAAAATGTGGTTTCCCGGTTGCGCGAAGAGGTCTATTTGCCTAGTCCCGCGCAGGGCAAAGAGGAGGACGAGGCCTTGAGGCGTCTGCGTCTACTCCTTTTCGACTAGTAGGAGACGTGACATCTGATTGGCCTAGACGTTCTGCGATCCTGAAAGGTGGGTCACAAGAAGCAAGAGACGACGGCGCTGGAGGATCTTAGGAGCTGTGCTCCGAACTTCTGCCACGCCGAAGCCTTGCTGGAGCCCAAGTGGTTCACCATTGTTACCCCCGCTCTGTTGTCTGACAACACGCGGATTGTAGTGTGGTGCCAATGAGCTCGTGCCCGAAGCGCCTGGACGATGGCCGGCGATTCCTTCGACCTAACCGGGAGAATACATCCCCATGGCGACCAGCGACCGTAAGAGTGCTGGTCGCCACAGCATACAGCCCCCGCGCGTCGCCCGATGCGTCCGTCCACAGGAGGTGCTTCGATGGAGGCGTTACGAACGGGACGTAGGAGTGAAGGAAAGCCTCGCTGCTCCAGTGCTGTACCACGCGGCGGTAGGGATTGTTGAGATGGCTGGTCTTGCTGGATAGGCGCAGGGATCGTGCTGCGAGTACCTGTCCGTTGAGGAAGTGGTAAGCATGGCGTAAGTAAGGTGTTCGTTTATACATACATGAGGCCGTGAGAACTCTGATGCTGTCGAAGCGAGGTAGTTCTGCAGGGAAGAATCTCTGTGGTCATGTCCTTGCGGCGGTTGATGTGCTGTGAGGTTTGTGCGATGGACCCGGCCTCTCCATTGAGTGTTACCCCCAGGAAGTTGAACTGCTGGGTGGGTTCCAGAATAGACTTTCCCTGGTAGACGTGGCAATCGAGCTTGAGGAGAAAGTCGCAGGTCGTCTGGTTGGTGCGCCGGCAGTGATGTGTGGTCGGTGCCAGAAACAGCCAGTGGTCGATGTAGAAGGTCGCATCTATCCTATGCTGGTCGAGCAAGCGAAGGGGTAGCTTCGCGATCGTTGTAAAGATTTTTGGTCCCAGGTTGAGGCCGAATGGGAGGGCCAAGAAAAGGTACCGTTGGCTTCGTAGTGTGAAGGCCAGGAATTTGTGGAATCTGGAATGAGTTGGGACGTGTGAGAAAGCATCCTTGGTGTCCAACTTGGTGAACCAGAGCGGGAACTTCTGCACCGCTCTTATTCGTTGCAGGTTGGACCCTCTAAACGCGGTTATCGGGATGTATTTGGTGAGTTCTGAGAGGTCGATCAATAGGAGATCACCTACCGAGGTCATGGGGACCGCAAAGATACGAGATGCGAAAGTTGGTTGTTTGGGCCCTGCCGTGACTACGCCTTTGCGCAGGAAGTCTAACACGAGGGGGTTGAGAACGCTCTCATGTTGTCAGTGCGAGAGAGTGAAATCTAGAGGAGGGGATCGTGGTGTAAACGTTGGCGTAGACCATGGTTCACGCGGGTCTGACAATCACGTTGCCCTTTGTCTCTATTGCTGTAGTGGCTCTATTATAAGTGGAAGAATGAAGGACAATGGAAGAATATAAAGCAATTAAATAAAGTACTCCGTAGACTTAGGCGACAATTAGGTGAGACAGGATTGTTGTGGCTGAATGCTGAAAGAGATTAGGTGTGAAATGGGAGGGAAGCTTGGACAGGCGGGTGATCAGCTGTCTTGAGTGGAAGACAGGGTGCTGAAAGTTAGAATCTTAAGGGAATCATGAATATGTGAATAACTGACCTGTCAATCCTTCTCAGAGGGAACCATTGAGATAGTTCTAACACTGATTCTTGAATATATGCAAGCAGACCACTGACAGCAGAAGCCTTAAATTACCTGGTAAACAGGTATGAATGACGTTAACAGATATATACAATATTTACATAATTTTTGAAGTCAGTAACTCCCACGTGGCCTCAGCACTGGGAACTTTCAAGTTCCTAGCAAAGTGGATGACTGGACAATTAATTATGAAGTAATAACTATTTACAATGAAGCAAGACTTGGGTGTCTGGGGTGGATAGCACTTTGGATAAAAGTTTCCAATGTGCTATCCAACATGCAAGTGCATGCTAACACAAGTAAAGCAGATGGGGAAACAAGGAAACTCAAGAAAATGCGCAAAATAACTGTAAATAATAATAGAAAACAAAAATAAACTGTAAGTGGTAACTCTTTATAATGAAATAATGGTAAATTAATGTAGCAAATCATGATTTAAACAAATTAAATAAATAACAAATAATCAATAATGATGTTCATATGCAAATGAGGAAAAATAGTAAGCTGAACAGAAAATTTCGTAGATCCATTAATGAAGTACTGAATACTTGACAGTAAACAAAAGCTAAAAATAATGAGAAGGTCATCACTGACGGGTTAATCAGTAATGTAAATGAATATCAAAGTTAAGGGATCTATGCTCACATTGAAATTAGGTTGAAAATAAAGTAAATGAATGAATGACAGAAATTCAAGAATACCAAATAAACCGTACATTACCCACCATGAGCAATCAAAGCATAAAAACTTTAGCTCTGCACTTACCTAGGTGAGAGAGTTCCCTCACTGAGGAGTGGCTGATATTATTCTGGAAGAGTCTGGGCACACAAAAATACTGGCAATGTAATGAATATGCAAAGGCTCTGAAAAGAACAGAAATGATGATAAGTTAAGTGAACAAAAACATGAGACAATTATTAATTAATTCATGAACAATTTGGAAGTGAAAAATGATGGTGAAGCAGAGACAGATAGTTCGGGCTATAAACAATTACATTATGTTCCCGGTAAAAGTACCTGCCTCCATGATATTGAAGCAGACAGAGATGGTTTGGGCAAACAATGACATAATGTTACCCCGGTAACAGTACCTGCCTCCATGATAGTGAAGCAGAGACAGATGGTTTGGGCTGTAAACAATGACATATTGTTACCCTGGTAACAGTACCTGCCTCCATGATAGTGAAGCTGAGACAGAGATGGTTTGGGCTGTAAACAATGACAAATTGTTACCCCGGTAACAGTACCTGCCTCCATGATAGTGAAGCAGAGACAGAGATGGTTTGGGCTGTAAACAATGACATATTGTTACCCCGGTAACAGTGGCGCCCTTCTCAAAAGAGGCCTTTGGACATGAAGCGTTTGACCCAAGGCGTGGTTTTGCGCCAGTGTGCTTGGTAACTCCTGAGGGCCGGCGGAAAAGCGTTAGTACTTACGGGAAGGGAAGCGGTCCCGCTTTCCACAGTCACCTGAGGACATGGAGCGGGGTGGCGTGCTCATACGAATAATGCAGTGACTGCAGTGAACTTGCGTGTTATCCGTAAGACGGGATCACGGATGCGAGCAAGAATACCTTTCAGTGACGCGCTGAGGACCTAGCCACGCAAGGTCTGAGCGCGGAGCTGGAGACCCTACGTACATACTTCTGCCGGGATGTGTCGGAAAGAAAAAACTGTCTTGCCCCTGGTGGTCTCGAAGTGAGCCTGTGGGGGGACGATCGGTGCGTTAACGAATTCCCTCCGGGCCCCAATTCTTTAGCAGCCTGATGTGGGGCGCGAAGTGCGCATTCGACCCAGAGTCGAGCTCCTTTTAATTAGGAGGCTCAGTCTCGTTGCACGATATCTTTTCCTGCAGGCCGCAAAGGTAGGATTGCGTGGAGGCGCTGTCATAGCTGAGGTTATGTTACCTGGATACGTGACCTTCCGAATAAACCGTAGTGCCGTTGGCACTCGGTATGGAGGTTATTGTTGGGCACAATGCGAGCCTGTGACGCGGTCATCTGATGACTCGCGATCGCTCGCCTGTCGCTGAGGTGATTTTGTGTGACGGTAAATTTTGTGTCGACAAAGTTTGTGTTCGACAACATTTTGTGTCTACTAAATTTTGTGTCGACAAAATGTTTGTGTCAACAAATTGTGCGTGTCGACAAAACCGCTGTGTCAACAAATTTATTTATTGACAGATTTGTGTGTGTCAACCATATTTTGGTGCCAACAAAATTTTTGTGTTGACATATTCTGTGTCTATAAATTTCTGTTTTGACAAATTATGTGTCAACAATTTTGTGTGTAGAAAAATTTGGTGTGTTGATAAATTTTTTGTGTTGACAAATTTGTTGTCAACAAATTTTTGCGTCGACCAAATTTTTTTCGACAAATTTCTGTGTCGACAATTTTATGTGTAGACAAATTGGGTTTGTTGATAAATTTGTTGTCAACAAATTTATTTGATGACAAACTTTTGTCGGCAAATTTCTGTGTCGACAAATAATGTCTCGGCAATTTTGTGTGTTGTCAAATTTTTGTGTCTGCAAAATTTTTGTCAACAAATTTTTGTGTCCACAAATTCCTGTGTCGTCAATCATCTTATGTTAGCACATTCCTGTGTCGGCAAAATTTGTGTGTTGATGCGAGGACAAATTTTTGTATTGACAAATTTCTGTGTCAACAAATTTTGTGGCAACAATTTTTGTGTTGACAAATTTGTCAGGTTGACAAATTCTTGTGTTAACATATTCTTGCATCGACGACTTCTTGTGTCGACATTCGTGTTACAACAAAAGTCTTGTCAACAAAATTCTTGTGTCAACAAAATTCTTGTCTACAAAATTATCGTCTACGAAATTCTCGTGTCGATTAAATTTTTGCGTTGACAAAATTCTCGCGTTGACAAATTCTTGCGTCGACAAAATTCTTGTCTACAAAATTCTTGTGTCTACAAAATTCTTGTGTCTACAAAATTCTGGTGATGACAAATTCTTGTGTCGACAAAATTCTTGTCAACAAAATTCTTGTGTTGACAAATTCTGGTGTTGATAAAAATCTTTGGTCAACAAATTTGTTTCGGTAAAATTTGTTTGTCAAAGACGATTTTGCCAACAATTTTTGTGTCGGCAAATTCTATTTATCGACAAATTTTGTGACAACAAATTTCTGTGTCAACAATTTTTTCTGTGTTGACAAATTTTGTGGCAACAATTTTCTGTTATGACGAAGTTCTGTTTCGACAAATTTCTGTCTCAACATTCATGTTTTGACAAATTCATGTTTTAACAAATTTGTGTTATGACAAATTTTTGTCTAGACCAATTTCAGTTTCAGCAACTTTTTGTTTTGACAAATTTCTGTCTCTACAAATTTCTGTTTCAACTAATTTCTGTTATGACATTTGCGTCATGACATTTATGCTTCGACAAATTTCCGTCTCGTCAAAATTTATGTTGTGACCGATTTTCTGTCTCGACAAATTCCTGTTTTGACCGATTTTCTGTCTCAACAAATTTCTGTTTAGACAAATTTCTGTTAACACAAATTTCTGTCCCAACAAATTTTTGTTGCAACAAATTTCTGTCCCGACAAATTTCTGTTTCAACAAATTTCTGTCTCGACAAATTTCTATCTCGACAAATTTCTGTTTCGACAAATTTCTATTTCAACAAATTTCTGTCTCTACAAATTTCTGTTTCGCCTACATTCTCTTTTGACCAATTTTCATTCCGACATTTCTGTCTCTACAAATTTATGTGTTGACAAATTTTTGTCTCAACAGATTTCTGTCTTGACAAATCTATGTTTCGACATTTCTGTTGTGACAAATTTCTATTTCGACAAATGTGTTCCAACAAATTTCTGTCATGACAAATTTCTGTCATGACAAATGTCTGTTTTGATAAGTTTCTGTTTAGACAAATCTCTGTCTCGACAACTTTCTGTTGTCGACAAATGTCTGTTCCAACAAATGTTTGTTTCAACAAATGTCTATCTCAACAACTTTCTGCTTTGACAAATTTGTGTTTCGACAAATTTTGTCCTTCGAGGACGAGGCACCGGACCACTGAGCCAGCAAATTCAGTACGTCTGGGCATTTGCCGTTCCCATCTGTGGCTCAGTAGGCAGTGGGTCACAAATCCACTGCTCAGATGGGCCGCCACGTACTGAATCTTGAACTGTTGAAAGGATGCAGTGACCCTGTTGGTCTTAGTGTGGCAAGAGTATGCTGTTAGCAGGAGCTCAGTAGTGGCTGTACCTCCATTAAGCAGCAGCGTATGAATGAATGAAGGTGCTCGGCGGAGCCCGCTCAAATTGGTAGTGAGCGGGTTGTGGGTTTCGGCCGGTCGAGACAGCAGGAGGCGCGGGTTTCGGCCGCCCGAGACAGCGGGGGCTTGGGGGTTTCGGCCGCCATTGACAGCGGGAGGCGGGAGACGCCGCTGTACCTAGAAGACATTTAGACCCCCAAGCGCAGGAGACGCCACCCCTTACCTAAAAGACATTTAGCGTCGGTCAGCCAGTTTCTTTTTATTATTACCCAAAAACTCGAGGACAGTCGAGAAACTTGAATGTTCCAAAATTCCCGAGTAAGGTTAAAAGAAACGAAGACCTAAATCGGTCAAAAATTACATTCAACGAACAATATCAAGATTTTCTCGTAGATTCGTCTCTGTAACGTTTTCTCTTCAAGATTCATTCGAATAAAAGCAGAAGCGCAGTGCTAAACCATATGGCTCTTATAAAGTGGAAGAGAAACAAGACAAATGATGAAATGGTTTTCAAAACTGAAGTAAATCGTTTGACTGGGCCAGCAAATAGCGAGTAAAAGATTTCAATGGTCTTGTAAATGGTTACTCTAGCCTCGCAAATGGTGGGCAAATAGTTGGACTTGTCATACTGCGATTGATACGGATATTTGACTCACAAAATGTTGGCTGACTGTTGGACTGAAGTCACAAATGAAGGGCAAATGGTGTGACCATACATTGCTAACAAACGGTAGGCATATTGATATTCCCTTTTAAACTGTCAAAATTTGCAGTCAATACCAACCGATTCATTTTTAGCCAACTGCCCAAGGGCGCTACGAGACTGCGCAACTTAAGATGTGGCGATACACACGACCGCTCGTGAAACAAAGCAACTGCAGTGCCAATCAGAACTCGACCAGTTTGCTGGACCACCAAATAGATCACTAAATCCATATATAAGGTTTCTTAACCTAATCTAAGCCGCTATAACGAGGGTCCTCAAAAAGATACTTTGACCACTGCATAGTACATGAGCTATTTCTAATTTTTTCAATTTAATCTTGGTTAACAAATCTTCTCGTCGGGCTAGACCTATCGAAAGTTCGGTTGCCCTAAAATCATGAAACCTGTGACTGCCAAAATAAACATATCAGTTTCGAGCCGATACTTTCTTTAGGTGGTGGGGGCATGCGTGACAAATATGTGCGCTGAAACAGTTTATTAAATTTTTTAATATTTAATGGCAAATGAAGGGAGCTTGGGGGCACTGCAGCGTGCTTCTCTCCTCCTCGGTTCACCACTGCATATTCATTGTATGAGCCTGTGGCTGTCACTGGGCCTCATTGACACTTGTAAGCGCGTTTGAACAAAACATTCCAACCGACGCCTCGAAGACTAGGTAAGTGAAAAAAATGAACGTATCATGTTTAATTTGATGTTCGCTCATCACGGATCTGCCAAACAGCATCGCATTGAATTTTCGGGCACTGTATCTGCTTAAGGTTGCCGTGTTTGCGTGGCACCGTTGATGCACAATGGAAATGTGTTTACTAAAAACTCTTGAACACGTTTTGAGTAATATTTCACGCACTGTCCACTTTCAGAAATGACCATGTACCATCAGGTGATTGCATAACTACATCGCTTATGCATTTTGATTCAAACAACCCTGCAGTGAGATTTAGTATTTATGAATGCATGGACATACAGCTGGTTTCTCTTGTATGTTTGTACATACACGCATGCATACATACGCACGTACAAAATCTCATTGCAGAGCTGATGGCTTCAAAACTACTGATGGTGTGGGAGCTGCTTCTGTGTGCGAGCAACCTCGCGTTCGGCAAACCTTTTTTAAGAAACTTTTATTTTCTCTGCACAGTTATGCACACTCAATTAGCAAAACAAATCTTATCCTCGTATTCGACGTCTTCTCGGATAGTCTGGGTGCTCAGCCAACACTCTACTAAATCTTGCATTGTACACGCTTTGCACTACGTAAAATACAACACGACTTCTTTACAATGTCCGAGGCGAGCCAAGCGGTCGAATCCTGCTGGATCCTGGTCCACATGAGGATAACGGAAGATGAGCATGCAGAATACCTTGTTAAACAAGTGTCCACCAACCAAGAACAATTAATCACAATATCTTACCGAGCATGGAACCCTAGTTAACTCTCTTTTAACAACTAAACGGAACGACATGGAGGCAACAAAACGGGCAGAAAATGCTTCGGTCTAACCTTCGATTGGAGAATGGGAAACAAAGTCTTCCAACAGGAGAGATCAAATATTCAGAACCCGTCTGTGCACTGCACTGGACACACATGGATAACTCACAACCACCTAATAGACGTAGACAAGAGACTGAACGCGCCACCATGCCCCTGTTGCCACCAGGTGCAATTGAATCAAACCACTTACCTATGGATTGCAATGCACTCGCATCAGCTTGACGAGCATTCTTAAGCCCCCCGTACAATCTACAAAGCCTGCTCGCTGACTTAACTTTTCGAAAAAACATCGCTTTCGGAAAATGCCGAACTGAATGAAGCAGCGTTTAAATCTTCCACGTTCCTGAACGGACCAGCGTGCATGTATATCAGAGTTGAAGTGTTTACTTGACCTAATGGTTACAAGGTCACTTTTTCGCGCAGGAAATTGTGCGAACCTTCAAGAATCGTCAGATCTTCGTGCCCTACGAGGGAGCGTGCGATGACTCGCGGTGAGGCTCCTGTGGAAATGAGGTCCAAATCACATTAACTATCAAATGAATGCAAACAAGAGACCATTCGCGCCACCAAGCTGCAATTCGCGGGAATCATTTATTCTATATCAATCAAAAAAAATCGGAGACGAGAAACTATTATTATACTGATACAAACACAAGGCCGAAATCCCCCAGCAAGGTGGGTGGCCGACGGCAAGGCGCCCCTCACACACTCGCACATCTTAGCCCTTTTGCGCAAAAGGGTCCGGACGGAAACCCCGCAACACACCCTCCGGGTCATGAGTGCGGTTCGAGGTCAGTGTCGGCAACAGGGCCCGACAGTGTGACTGGTTTTCCCCTGCCGCGTCATGATGACCGCCCCTCCCCCGCCCACGACCATTCCGTCTCTCTACGATATGCCTAGGGCGGGAGAGCACATCAGGGCAGCGTCAAAACTCATCCGTTCACAATCATTCTCCACTCAAGCGATCCAGTGCACGCTCTCTCCCTACCTCCACACTCACGTCTCTCCTTCCTAACCTCTCCCCATTACAATTCGGATTTCGAAAGATATTAGCGCAGGACGCATTATCACGCGTTGTGACTGATATCCAAGGGGCCTTGGACCGCAAGCAACACACTGTTTGCGCTTCCTATGACCTCGAGAAGGTATATGATACAACCTGGCGTTATGACATCCTCCGAGAGATTCACCGGATGGGACTCCGGGGCCACTTAGCATTTTTCATCCGGAACTTCCTCCGGCGGACATACACACCCAAGATGAAGGGTCCCCCTAGGTGGCGTCCTTTCGTGTACTCTATAGGCGATTGTAATTAATGGGATCACGGGGGTGATCCCTCCCTCCGTGAATGGGTCACTGTACGTTGACGACTTTATGATTTACGCATCGGCGCCAGTTGTGTCCCAACTCCAACGTAAACTACTGAGTGCAATTGCCCAGGTGGTTGCCCGGACAGAATCTCGAGGCTTTAAAATATCTAAAAGCAAAACATGTGTACTTCATATCCATCGGTCTCGCACACACACGGAACCAGACCTCAGACTTTATGGAGAAATGATTCCTTTCCTACCTACAGTGCGCTTTTTAGGACTAAAATTCGACCAGAAGCTAACCTGGAAGTACCACGTGCAGCAGCTTAAGATAGACTGCTTACAGCGATTTGTCATTCTTAGGATCGCATCGCACTTCACCTGGGGTGCTAATAGGATAACATCATTTCGCCTTTATCGCGCTATCGTCCGGTCCAAACTGGACTATGGGAGGGAGGTCTATGGCTCCTCGAAACCAAATATTCTCAAGACACTGTAACCATTTTACAATGCCACCCTTCGCGCTTGTACTGGAGCTTTCCGCTCCTCCCCTATTGTCAGCCTTCTTTGTGAAACTGGTGAGCCTAGTCTTGCCTTGCGACGAGAACAAATTGACCTCCAATTTTATTGCCATGTTCTTGCTCGCCCCACCTCCCCTACGGGCACCACAATCCGGCAGCGCCATCCCAATCTTGCTCTTTCCTCGAGCTTCTCAAAACACATCGAGCTCCTCACTGCTGAGCTTGGACTACCACACATCATGGTGGACCCTCTGCCGCGAGATGCTATTCCCATCTGGCGTTTACCATAAAATATGCTCTGGCCTCACTATTTTACTAGCCGAAAGGCAGATGTTGCACCCCAAAATCTTTGAGCTATTTTTATAGCCCATGCGGAGACTCATCACGCTGATGGCTTGCATATCATCACTGATTGATCAAAAGACGCCGATACTGTGGGCTGTGCATCGGTGCTCCCCGGGCGCGTCGTCACTAGGAGACTCCCGCCATCAGCGTCAGTTTTCACTGCTGAACTCACAGCCATTGCCGATGTCCTCTCAGCGGCTGATACTCTTTCAGATGCCAATATCTCAATCTTTAGTGATTCGCTCAGTGCGCTTCAAACTCTGGAGATCTTCAACAATTGCCACCCTATTGTTTCAGCAATCATGCGCTGGCTTGTGCGATTGACCTCCAGAAACAACAACGTTCGTTTGTGCTGGGTTCCGGGCCACTGTGTGGTGGTGAGCAATGAGCGATCGGACGAAGCGGCACGAAGAGCTGCAGCGGCGCCTGACCCAGCAGAACAGCGTCCACTCTCATACAAAGACTTTAACCCATCGGTTAAAAGAGTTCACTTACTTGGATACTTGGAGTTTTTTCGCCATTCACAGCAGGTCACAGCGTGGCTGCCACCTAGCCCACATCCGTGGGGCACTCTTCACTTGTGCTGCGACACCGGCATTTGCATGTTGTAGCCACATTCGCCAGTCTGATCCCGGCTTGGCGTTGCGGTTAAGCAGGGTGTTGTCCCCACAGTGAGGGTATACATTAATTTGGGGTCGATCTGGAACACAGCTGTGGTATTTGCCCAGTCGGCTCTTGAACCTCAAAATGTTTGCTGTAGCTGACAGTTGTGGCACCCGTTTGATCTCACGTATTTCCAATGGCATTCGGTTGAATACCCGAGATTCCCGGCACTTGAAGCTGTTGAATGCAACTGTTTGCATCGCTTTGTCGCCCGTCAGTTTTGGCACTTTGAAGCAACACATTCTGCCAATTCTTGCCTGGTTTCTCATGGTAACTTTCGTTACAATTTTTTCATTTACATTGACAGTGTAGCCTTCCAGAATTTTCCAAACGTTTATGACCATAATTTTTTCGAAACGTTTTTGGATTGAGTATAGCCTCAAGGAGTTTAATCTGTCATAATAGTCCATTTCCTTTACTTCCGTAATATTAGAGGTGAAGCTTCTTTGCACTGCTTCAAGTCTATTCAGATCTTTCTGCTTATGTGGGGTCCAGAGAGGGGAGCTATAGTCAATGACTGGTTGGGTTAGTTGTTTCCAAAGAGTCAACATTGTCCTTTCATCTCTAGTCAGAAAGGTTCTCATAGCCCAGGAACACAGTCTTCTGCCACTAGCCTCAACCTTTGCAATTTGTTCATGGAAAAAAGCATTGTTTCGCATTAGTACGCCTAGATCACCCAGGCTTTCTTTTCTTTCTATAGCTGTGTTTTTGCTAGAATTATACGATGCTTTGGTTTTTAGGTCGGAATTTTGTCCGTATCTCAGTGATTCAAATTTAGATTAGTTGAATTGCATATTGTTTTAACCAGCCCACTTGAAAATTTCTTCCAGATCAGTTTGAACCTTTTCTACATCACTCAAGTCATTGACAATGCCTAGTACTCTGGTATCATCAGCAAAGCAAGAGACTGATGTGTGTGGACAGCTTTGGCCCAGATCATTAGCCAATATTAAGAAAAGCAGTGATCCGAGCACAGTGTCTTGTGGGACCCCACTAAGGACTTCCACTGGCCCAGAGGTTTCTCCATTCACTACCACACTTTGAGTTCTGCCTTTCAGAAAGATTTTGATCCATTTGTAAACATGGCCTGGATACCGGCGTTATATAGTTTTGATGACAGTATACTGTGATCCACTTTGTCAAAGGCTTCGGCAAAATCAAGATAGATAACATCCACATTTGATCCATCACACAATGCATTTATTATTTCGTCATTGTGCTCCAGCAGTTGGGTCAATGTGCTCCTCTCACTTCTGAAACCATGTTGCTTGGAGTTGAACCATTTATTTTTTTCAAGATAGTTCACTATTTGTCCTTTCATTACTCTTTCAAATATTTTGACTACGTGTAATGTAGTCGAAATAAATGGAACATGGAATGGTCTGATGTTCCTATGAGAAATAAATCGGTTGCTTGACTGGGTCTCGTCAAGCAACCGATCTCGACGGACTGAGGTAACTCGATGCCGATTGAGAATAGGACATAGCAGACCAACACAGACACCTAATGGAGGCGTCGCCACCTCCTCACTGCATGGACTGTCTAGTCCCTCTTACAATAGCCCTCGTCTTGGAAAAGTGCCCCACATGGACGGAATGTCGACGCACATACTTCCCCAGGAGCCAGTTCCTGGACCTTCCTAATATACTCCGCCTAATGCTTACTGAGTTCCTTCAGAGACAATTCAGTGTGGATCTGTTGTGAATTGATCATACTTAATCTTACTCACCGATAAACTCCTCCATTCCGGAGGACAACTGGTTTCTTTGCTCACTTCGAGAAGGACACATTTGTGACTTCTCCCTATATCCCTATAAACAGTAGCGACCTAAGCATGCCGTGAGTTGAAGCAATTCCAGAGACTGAGGATTATTTGTCGATGACTTGATGCAGCGCTGGCTGCTGGTTTGACGTTCTGTGCAGAAGGATATTGACTCCAGTGCACTAGAAAGAATTGACACTCGAGTCTAATCTATCCCTGCTGGATACCATAAACGTTCTACCCATTCCGGGATTGACATTCTCCTTGATTGCTCGAGGTACCGTAGATTCATTGCCTTTCACTCCGAGGTAATTTGTTTCAATACATTTTCAATGACTCGTTCATTGTATAAGGTCCAGTTGGTTTGCTTAGTTTGCATTCAGTTTGTTCCTATTAGTCGATGCTAGCGACGCCTCTGGTCATCAGCATTCTATGCTTTGATTGCATCAAATAGTCACAGTTGGTTTGCGTAATCCTCATTCAGTTTGTTCCTATTGGTCGATGCTAGCGACGCCACCGGTCATCAGCATTCTATGCTTTGATTGCATCAAATAGTCACAGTTGGTTTGCGTAGTCCTCATTCAGTTTGTTCCTATTGGTCGATGCTAGCGACGCCTCTGGTCATCAGCATTCTATGCTTTGATTGCATCAAATAGTCACAGTTGGTTTGCGTAGTCCTCATTCAGTTTGTTCCTATTGGTCGATGCTAGCGACGCCTCTGGTCATCAGCATTCTATGCTTTGATTGCATCAAATAGTCACAGTTGGTTTGCGTAGTCCTCATTCAGTTTGTTCCTATTGGTCGATGCTAGCGACGCCTCTGGTCATCAGCATTCTATGCTTTGATTGCATCAAATAGTCACAGTTGGTTTGCGTAGTCCTCATTCAGTTTGTTCCTATTGGTCGATGCTAGCGACGCCTCTGGTCATCAGCATTCTATGCTTTGATTGCATCAAACAGTCATAAAGTAGGCCAGGGGAAATTGTGTGGTCTTATCCTGACGGTTTAACTGGTATGTTGGATCCGTACTTGCTCGTATTCCTAATTGTGGCTTCCGCAACATGGCATTCCACAAGGATGTGCTTCTTCAATTAATTTCTTAAGAGTATTGTTCAATGAATGCTACTTCCTGGTTCTATTTCACCTACCGTGGTTTCCTGGTCGTACTGACTTTAAACCAACCCTAGTTGTCCACGTGTGCGTCCGAGAGTTACCTTTACTAAACAACTATTGTTTCATGTACATTGTTTCATACATAACATTGCAATTTTTACCTTCTTGATTAACGCATTGAATCGCTTTTATACGCATATTTCGATACGCGATTTTTTCAAAACGTAAGGACACATGTCAGTTAAATATGAACGATTATTTATTTTCAAACCAGAGGGTAATCGAAAATGGATATACATCACGAATAAAAGATACCGTTGGGTTAGTTTGCTACTAACATGACCTAACTGGTGTGCTAATATAAAGGTCGCCGGTATACGAACCCGTGACCGTCAGAACGCGATGTGAGTGGTATCACGCCCTGTGAGTGCCATCACGCGATGTGAGTGCCATCACGCGATGTGAGTGCCATCACGCCCTGTGAGTGCCATCACGCCCTGTGAGTGCCATCACGCGATGTGAGTGCCATCACGCGATATGAGTGCCATCACGCGATGCGAGTGCCATCACGCTACACCTAAACTGTTACAAGAACACCAGTGCGATGAACAGGACTCGACAAGCGTGGCAACATTCGATTTATGTTGTGACGGCGACGGGCTCTAAACCCATGGAGCTCCACCTAATATACATCTATCATGAGCCTTCCAATGCTCTTTGCGTATCAAACTCGGGATTCATCCCTGTCAGTTATTCGAACACCGTGCCAATAGTTACATTTATGATAAAGTATGTCCGTATTAGTCTGTATTTTGAGAACATTTCGCCTTTTTTAACATGAAGAGATTATCAATAAGAATTCAACAGGGAGTAGAATAAATGTAATTATTAATGTTTTCCTACTTCTAATGTCAAAATCACACTAATTCTACAAGGGAGAACACAACAATGTCGACCCCATTGTTTTCAGAGTCATGTACAAACTTATTCGCAGCCAGTGGAGGCGATAGCGCGTTAAGCAGAAATAACATGAGTAATATTACATACTTAATATTTGCAGCAATTGACCAACAGAAGCCCTCTAAGCAGAAATAACATTAGTAATATTACATACTTAATATTCGTAGCAATTGACCAACAAGGGCCCTCGAAGCAGAAATATCACGTTAGAAATATTATATACTTAATATTCGTAGCAATTGACCAACAAAGGCCCTCTAAGCAGAAATAACATAAGTATTATTACATACTTGATATTCGTAGCAATTGACCAACAAGGGCCATCGAAGCAGAAATAACATTAGTAATATCACTTACCTAATATTCGTAGCAATTGACCAACAAGAGCCCTCTAAGCAGAAATAACATTAGTAATATTACATACTTAATATTCGTAGCAATTGACCATAAAGAGGCTTCGAAGCAGAAATAACTAAAGTAATATAACGTACGTAATATTCGTAGCAATTGACCAACAAGGTCCCTCGAAGCAGAAATAACATAAGTAATATTACATACTTGATATTCGTAGCAATTGACCAACAATGGCCCTCGAAGCAGAAATAACATTAGTAATATTACATACCTAATATTCGTTTGGGGTGGATGGATGATTATTTATTTTATAGATCATTAACACTTTATTTTAGTATTTTATTATTTCTTCTTGCTTGGGCTCCATTATTTTTTTCTGCCCTTTTTTCATGGTGATAGATTTTGAATTGGTTATTATTATATGTATCGAGGTTGATTGAGACGGGGTGACCAAAGGAGGGGAGGTTCTCGTGGGACCCGCGGGACTCGGGGACCCGGGATTTCGGGAACCCGGGGGACTTGGGGGACCAGGTGGATTTGGGGGAATCCACTTGGACCTTTCTGGGGCCCTTTGGGACACCCTTGAGACCCTTTAGGACCTTTTTGAGAAACGGTGGGACCCTTTAGAGGCCCCTCTGAATCCTGGAACCTCTACTCCCCCCTCCCAGCGCTGTAAAACCCATACACAGAAAATGTTTATGTGAGATGCTTCAGTGGAATAAATAACCATTACAGTCCGCGGATTGCTGGCGCAGAGGGTGAGGGTCGCGTCGAGGCTGGTCGAGGTGCGTCGAGATCAGTCGAAACATGTTGAGGCGAGTCGAGTTGGTCGCGACGAGCCGAAACTGGCCGAAATGATTCAAGACAAGCCGAGATGAGCTGAGGCGAGGGGTCTCGGGGGACTCGGAGAGCTCGGGAAGACCCGGGGGACATGGGTCACCCTCCGGGATTCATCGGGCTCTTTTGCGACCCAAGGAACCAATGCCTTCCCCCCTCCCGCCCTATCCCCTTAAACAAACTATCAGTGCAGTTTTTCTGCCCGTGACGAACCTGCTCTTACTTTATTTTTCACGATCCACAATATTATAACGCTGGAATATTTGTGCAGGAGTTCGTTTTTGTGAATGGGTATTTTTTCTTCAGTCTGTGCTTTGGGGTGGTTGGATGATTATTCATTTTATAGATCATTAACACTTTATTTTAGTATTTTATTATTTCTTCTCGCTTGGGCTCTGTTATTCTTCTCTGCCCTTTTTTTCATGATCCTTTTTATATTAATTATAAAATTATATATCGTTATTGAACTTACTCTGTTACTATTGTGAACCTACTCTGTTACTATTGCGAACCTACTCTGTTACTATTGCGAACCTACTCTGTTACTATTGTGAACCTACTCTGTTACTATTGTGAACCTACTCTGTTACTATTGTGAACCTACTCTGTTACTATTGTGAACCTACTCTGTTGCTCATCAATTGCCCTACGGGGGAGTCTGCATTAACTTCGCGTTGGGACTCCGGTGGAACATGAAAGCAAATAATAATAATAATAATAATCAGTCTGTGCTCGCTC
>SDVV010000124.1:0-40024 GCA_016164225.1 Gammarus roeselii | reverse complement strand
TGATGAGGTTACATTTAAAAACAGCAACATATTAAATAATGATCGGATGCTCCATTGGTAAGAATACTCATCAATAACAGCAACATACTATATAATGCTCAAATGGACCGTTGGTGAGGTTACACCTCAATAAGAGCAGCATGTTATACAATATTTGGATGCACTATTACTGAAGTTGCGCCTTTATCACAGTACTATTATATATAATGATCGGATGCACCATTGGTCAGATTTTACCTTAATAACAGCAATATTCTATTTAATATTCATGTGCACCATTGGTGAGGTTACATCTTAAGAACAGTAACATATTATATACTACTCGGATGCACCATTGGTGAGGTTACACCTTAGTAACAACAACATATTATATAATGATCGGATTCATCATTGGTGAATTTACACCTTAATAACAGCAACATATTACACATTGTTTAAATGCACCATTGGTGAGGTTACACCTTATTAACAGCAACATATTGTACACTGTTTGGATGCATCATTGGTGAGGCTACATCTCAATAAGAGCAACATATTATACAATGTTCGGATGCACCATTGGTTAGATTACACCTTAATAACAGCAGCATATTAGATAATGTTTGGATGCACCATTGGTGAGGTTACACCTCAATAACAACCACAAATGATGTAATGCTCGGATGCACCATTGATGAGGTTGCACCTTAAAAACAGCAACATGTTGTATAATGTTCTGATGCATCATCGATGAGGTTTCACCTTAATTACAACAAAATATTGTTCAATGTTCGAATGCACTTTTGGTGACGTTGCAACCTAATAACAGTAACATATTGAGCGATCTTCGGATGCACCATTGTTGAGGTTACACCGTAATAACAGCAACGGATTGTACAGTGTTCGTATGCACCATTGGTGAGGTTACACCTTAATAACAGCAACAGATTGTACAATGTTCGGATGCACTGTTGGTGAGGTTACACCTTAATAACAGCTAGATATTGTAGGATGTTCGTATGCACCATTGGTGAGGTTACACCTTCATAACAGCAGCATATTGCACAATGTTTGGATGCATCATTGGTGGGGTTACAACCTTAATAACAGCAACGTATCGAACAATGATCGGATGTGCCTTTATTGAGGTTACACCTTAACAACAGCAACATATTGTACAATGTTTGGATGCACCATTGGTGAGGTTAAACCTTAATAAAAGCAACATATTGTACATTGTTCGGATGCTCTATTGGAGGGGTTCAACCTTGATAACAGCACCATATTGTACATAGTCCGGATGCACCATTGGTGAGGTTACACCTTAATAACAGCAACATATCGTTTAAAGTTTGGAGGCACCATTGGTTAGGTTACAACCTAATAACAGCAACATATTGTACAGTGTTCGGATGCACCATTATTGAAGTTACACCTTAATAACTGCAACATATTGTACAATGTTCAGATACACCAATGTTGAGGTTACACCTCAATAACAGCAACATATTGTTCAATGTTCGGATACACCATTGGTGAGGTTATACTTTAATAAAAACAACACATTGTACAATGTTCGGATGCACCGTTGGTGAGGTTACACCTCAATAACAGCAATATAATGTACAATGTTCGGATGCACCATTGGTGAGGTTACACCTTAATAACGGCAACACATTGTAAATAGTTTGGATGCACCATTGGTAAGGTTACACCTTAATAACAGCAACATATCGTACAATATACGGATGCACCATTGGTGAGGTTACACCTTAATAACAACAGCATATCATACAATGTTTGGATGCACCATTGGTGAGATTACCCATTACCAACAGCAACATATTATGTAATTCTTGGATGCACCCTCGGAGAAGGTACACCTTAATAACAGCGACATATTATATACAGATCGGATGAACCATTGGTGAGGCTAAACCTCAATAACAGCAACATATTAAATAATGCTAGGATGTACCATTGGTGAGGTTACACCTTGAAAACAGCAAGATATAGTACGATGTTCGGATGCACCATTGGTGAGGTTAAACCTTAATAACAGCAACATATTGTACAAGGTTCGGATGCACTATTAGTGAGGTTACTCCATAATGACAGCAAAATTTCGTTCAATGTTCGAATAACAATTGGTGAGGTTACACCTTAACATCAGAAACATATTATACAATGTTCGGAGTCACCATTGGTGAGGTTACACCTTAATAACAGCAAAATATTGTACAATGTTAGGATGCACTATTGGTGAGGTTACACCTTGATAACAGCACCAAATTGTACAAAGTTTGGGTGCACCATTGGTGAGGTTACACCTTGATAACATCGATATATTGAACAATATCCGGATGTACCATTGTTGAGGTTCCACCTTATAAACAGCAGCATGTTATACAATGTTTGGATGCACCATTGATGAGGTTACACCTTAATAACAGCAACATATTGTACACTGTTCGGATGCATCATTAGTGAGGTTACACCTTAATAACAGCAACATATTATATAATGCTCGGATGCACTATTGGTGAGGATACACCTTACTAACAGAAGCATATTATACAACGTTCGAATGCACTATTGGTGAGGTTGCATCTCAATAAAAGCTACATAATGTACACTGTTCGGATGGTCCATTGGTGAGGTTACTCCTTTATAACAGAAGCATATTACACAAAGTTTGGATGCACCATTGGTGAGGTTACACCTTTATAACATCAACATTATATATGATGCTCGAATGCACCTTTGGTGAAGTTACACCTTAATAACAGCAAGATATTGTACGATGTTCGGATGCACCATTGGTGAGGTTCTACCTCAAGAACAGCAACATATTGTACAGGGTTCGAATGCACTTCTGGTGAGGTTACGCCATAATGACATCAACATTTTGTACAATGTTCGAATGCACCATTGGTGAGGTTACAACCTAATATTAGAAACATATTATACAATATTCGGATACACCATTGGTGAGGATACACCTTAATAACACCAATATATTGTACAAGGTTTGAATGCACTATTGGTGAGGTTACACATTGATAACAGCACCATTTTGTACAAAGTTCGGATGCACTATTGGTGAGGTTACACCTTAATAACAGCAGTATATTGAACACTAATCGTAGGTACCATTAGTGAGGGTCCACCTCAATAACAGCACCAGATTATATAATGTTCGGATGCACCATTAATGAGGTTACACAATGTTTCGATGCATCATCGGTGATGTTACACCTTATTAGCAGCAACATATTGTACATTATTTGGATGCATCATTTGTGAGGTTACACCTTAATAACAGCAACATATTGTACAATGTTCGGACTCACTCCTGGGGAGGTTACACCTTAATAACAGCAACATATTGTACAATGATTGGATGCACCATTGAGGAGGTTACACCTTAATAACAACAACATATTGTACAATGTTCGGATGCACCATTAATGAGGTTACACAATAATAACGACAGCATATTATGCAATGTTTGGATTCACCATTGGTGAGGTCACACCTTAATAACAGCAACATATACTATATTGATTGGATGCACCATTGGTGAGGTTACACCACAATAACAGCAACATATTATAGACTGCTTGAATGCACCATTGGTGAGATTACACCTGAACAACAGCAACATATTATATAATGATCGAATGCACCATTGGTGAGGTTACACCTTAATATCAGCAGCATATTATGCAATGATTGGATGCACGATTGGTGAATTTACACCTTAATAACAGCAACATGTTGTAAAATGTTCGGATTGTCCTTTGGTGAGGTTACACCAGAATAACAGCAGCATATTATACGAAGTTTGGATGCACTATTGGTGAGGTTACACATTGATAACAGCACCATTTTGTACAAAGTTCGGATGCACTATTGGTGAGGTTACACCTTAATAACAGCAGTATATTGAACACTAATCGTAGGTACCATTAGTGAGGGTCCACCTCAATAACAGCACCAGATTATATAATGTTCGGATGCACCATTAATGAGGTTACACAATGTTTCGATGCATCATCGGTGATGTTACACCTTATTAGCAGCAACATATTGTACATTATTTGGATGCATCATTTGTGAGGTTACACCTTAATAACAGCAACATATTGTACAATGTTCGGACTCACTCCTGGGGAGGTTACACCTTAATAACAGCAACATATTGTACAATGACTGGATGCACCATTGAGGAGGTTACACCTTAATAACAACAACATATTGTACAATGTTCGGATGCACCATTAATGAGGTTACACAATAATACGACAGCATATTATGCAATGTTTGGATTCACCATTGGTGAGGTCACACCTTAATAACAGCAACATATACTATATTGATTGGATGCACCATTGGTGAGGTTACACCACAATAACAGCAACATATTATAGACTGCTTGAATGCACCATTGGTGAAATTACACCTGAACAACAGCAACATATTATATAATGATCGAATGCACCATTGGTGAGGTTACACCTTAATATCAGCAGCATATTATGCAATGATTGGATGCACGATTGGTGAATTTACACCTTAATAACAGCAACATGTTGTAAAATGTTCGGATTGTCCTTTGGTGAGGTTACACCAGAATAACAGCAGCATATTATACGAAGTTTGGATGCAACATTGGTGAGGTTACACCTTAACAACAGCAACATGTTATATAATGCTTGGATAAACCATTGGTGAGGTTACACCACAATATTAGCAGCATAATATGCAATGTTTGGATTCACCATTGGTGAGGTTACATCCTAATAACAGCAGCATATTATCCAATGTTTGGATGCACTATTGGTTAGGTTATTAATTAATAGCAGCAAAATATTATATAATGATCGGATGCACCATTTGTGAGGTTACTCCATAATAACAGCAACATATTATGCACTTCTCGGCTGCACTTATGGTGAGGTTACATTGTAATAACAGCCACATATTATATAATGCTCGGATGCACCATTGACGAGGATACACCTTTAAAACAGCAGCATTTTATACAATGTTTGGATGCACTAATACAGAGGTTACAACTCAATAACAGCTACATATTAAATAACGATCGGATGCCTCATTGGTGAGGTTACACCTTGGTTACAGCAACATAGTATATAATGCTCATAACCATCATTGGTGAAATGACATCTTAATACTAGCAACATGTTACATAATGATCGGATGCACCATTGAGGAGGTTATACCTAAACAAAAGAAACATATTATATAATGCTCGAATGCACCATTGGTGAGGTTACACCTTCAAAACAGAAGCATATTATACAATGTTCGGATGCACCATTGGTGAGGTTACACCTTAATAACAGCAATCATATTATTTAATGATCAGATGCACCATTGGTGAGGTTACTCCTTATTACCAGCAACTTATAATACAATGCTCGGATGCACCATTGATGATGATACACCTTACTAACAGCAGCATATTATACAACCTTCGCATTTACCATTGGTGAGGTTACACCTTAATAACAGCAACATATTATATGATTCTCGGATGCACCATTGATGAGAATACACCTTACTAACAGCAGCATATTATACATCGTTCGAATGCACTATTGGTGAGGTTGCACCTCAATAACAGCTACATATTGTACACTGTGCGGATGGTCCATTTGTGAGGTTACTCCTTTATAACAGCAGCATATTCCACAAAGCTTGGATGCACCATTGGTGGGGTTACACCTTAATAACAGCAGCATATTAAACAATGTTTGGATGCACCATTGGTTAGGTTATTAATTAATAGAAGCAAAATATTGTATAATGATCGGATGCACCATTGGTGAGGTTATACCTTTATAAAATCAACATTATATATGATGCTCGGATGCACCATTGGTGAGGTTAAAACTTAATATTAGAAACATATTATACAATATTCGGATGCATCATTGGTGAGGATACACCTCAATAACAGCAATATATTGTTCAATGCTTGAATGCACTATTGGTGAGGTTGCACATTGATAACAGCATCTTTTTGTACAAATTTCGGATGCACTATTGGTGAGGTTACACCTTAATAACAGCAGTATATTGTACAATGTTCGGAGTTACCATTAGTGAGGTTCCAACTCAATAACAGCAGCAGGTTATACAATGTTTGAATGCACCATTAATGAGGTTAGACCTCAGTAACAACATCATATTAAACAATGTTTTCATGCATCATCAATGAGATTACACCTTTTTAACAGCAACATATTGTACAATATTCGGATGCATCATTGGTGAGGTTACACCTTAATAACAGCAACATATTGTAAAATGTTCGGATGTACCATTTGTGAGGTTACACTTTAATAACAGCAAAACATTGTTCAATGTTGGATGCACCATTGGTGAGATTACACCTTAATAACAACAACATATTGTACAATGTCCTGATGCACCATTGGTGAGGTTACATGGTAATAACAACAGCATATTATGCAATGTTTGGATTCCTCATTGGTGAGGTCACACCTCAAAAACAGCAACATATTCTAGAATGATTGGATTCACCATTGGTGAGGTTACACCTCAATATCAACAACATATTATAGACTGCTTGAATGGACCATTGGTGAGATTACACCTGAACAACAGCAACATGTTATATATTGCTCGAATGCACCATTGGTGAGGTTACCCCTCAATATCAGTAGCATATTATGCAATTTATGGATGCACCATTAGTGAATTTACCCTTTAATAACAGCAACATATTGTACACTGTTCGGATTGTCCATTGGTGAGGTTACACCATAATAACAGCAGCATATTATACAGCGTTTGGATGCAACTTTGGTGAGGTTACACCTTAACAACAGCAACATATTAAATAATGCTTGGATACACCATTGGTGAGGTTACATCTTAATATTAGCAGCATAATATGCAATGTTTGAATGCACCATTGGTGAGTTTACAGCTTAATAACTGAACCATATTATTCAATGTTTGGAAGCGCAATTGGTTAGGTTATTAATTAATAGCAGCAAAATATTGTATAATGATCGGATGCACCATTTGTGAGGTTACTCCATAATAACAGCAACATATTATGCAATTCTCGACTGCACTATTGGTGAGGTTTCATCTTAATAACAGCCACATATTATATAATGCTCGGATGCACTATTGATGAGGATACACCTTTAAAACAGCAGCATTTTATACAATGTTTGGATGCACTAATACTGAGGTTACACCTTAATAACAGCAACATATTAAATAACGATCGGATGCCTCATTGGTGAGGTTACACCTTGATAATAGCAACATAGTATATAATGTTCGTAACCATCATTGGTGAACGGACACCTTAATAACAGCAACATGTTACATAATGATCGGATGCACCATCGAGGAGGTTTTACCTAAAGAACAGCAACATATTATACAATGTTCGGATGCACCATTGGTGAGGTTACACCTTGATAACAGCAATCTAATATTTATTGATCAGATGCACCATTGGAGAGGTTACTCCTTATTGCCAGCAACTCACAATACAATGCTCGGATGCACCATTGATGAGGATACACCTTACTAACAGCAGCATATTATACACAGTTCGAATGCACCATTGGTGAGGTTGCACCATACTAGAGGCAGACTATTATATAATGCTCGGATGCCCTATTGATGAGGTTACACCTTAGAAACAGCAACATATTTTTTAATGATCAGATGCACCATTGAAGAGGTTACTCCATAATACCAGCAACATATTGTACAATGTTTGGGGTCACCATTGGTGAGGTTACACCTTAATAAAAGCAACATATAGTACAATGTTCGGATGCACCATCGGTGAGGTTACAACTTTATAACAGCAACATATTATCTAATGCTCGGATGCACCATTGATGAGGAAACACCTTACTAGAAGCAGACTATTATATAATGCTAAAAAGCACCATTGTGCAGGTTACACATAAAAACAGCATCATAATGAATAATGATCGGATGCATCATAGGGTAGGTTGTACCTAATCACAACAACATATTATGTATTGATCGGATGCACCATTGTGGAGGTTACATCTAAACAACAGCAACATATTATAAGGTACTTGGATGCACATTTGGGGAAATTACACCTAATAATAGCAACATGTTGCATAATGATCGGATGCACCATTGGGGAGATTACACCTAAACAACAGCAACATACTATATAACGCTCGGAAGCTTCATTTGGGGAGGTTACACTAAATAACGGATACATGTTGCCTAGTGAACGGATGCACTATTGGGGAGGTTACACCTAAACGACAGCAATATTTTATATAGTGCTCGGATGCACTATTGGGGAGGGTGCGCCCAATAACAGCAACATATTTGATAATGATCGGATGCACCATTGTGGAGGTTACACCTAAACAACAGCAACATATTACTTAGTGTTCGGATGCACCATTGGTGAGGTTACATCTTAATAACAGCAACATATTGTACAAAGTTCGGATGCACCATTGGTGAGGTTACACCATATTAACAACAACATATTGTACAATGTTCGGATGCACTATCGGTAAGGTTAAACCACAATAACAGCAACATATTGTACAGTGGTCGGATGCACCATTGGTGAGGTTACACCTTAATACTAGAAACATATTGTACAATGTTCGGATGCACCATTGGTGAGGTTACATTCAATAACAGCAATATAGTGTACAATGTTCGGATGCACTATTGGTGAGGTTACGCCTAGATAACAGCACCATATTGTACAGAAGTCGGATGCACCATTGGTTAGGTTACACCTTAATAACAGTAGTATATTGAACAATGTTTGAGTGCACCATTGGTAGGGTTACACTTTAATAACAGCATCATGTTAAACAATGTTCTAATGCAACATTGGTGAGGTTACACATTGATAACAGAATCATATTATACAATGTATGGATGCTCTTTTCTTGAGGTTACACATTAATAACAGGAACCTATTGTAAAATTTTCGGATGCACCTGTGGTGAGGCTACAACTTAATAACAGTAACATATTATATAATGATCGGATGCTCCATAAGAGAGATTACTCCTTAATAACAGCAACTATTATGCAATTCTCGGCTGCACCATTGGTGAGGGGAAACCTAATAACAACAACATATTATATGCATCTCGGATGCACTATTGATGAAGATACACCTTAATAACAACAGAAAATTATACAATGTTCGGATGGGATGTTGGTGAGGTTACATCTTTTTATAAACAACATATTATACAATGCTAGGAAGCACCAATGGGGAGGTTAAACTTAAAAACAGCAATATATTAAATAATGATCGGACGCACCATTGGGCAGCTTGCACGTAAACAACAGCAATATAATATATAATGATAGGATGCACCATAGGTGAGGTTATACCTAATAGCAGCAACATGTTATTTAATAATCGGATGCACTATTGGGGAGGTAACAGCTATACACTAACAACATGTGTCATAATGATCGGATGCACCATTGGGAAGGTTACACCTAAACATCAGTAACACATTATATAATGCTCGGATGCACCATTGGGGAGGCTGCACCTAAACATCAGCAACATATTATATAATGCTCGGATGCACCATTGGTGAGGTCACACCTTATTAACAGACGCATATTATAATATTTTCGGATGCACCATTGGTGAGGTTAAATCTTAATAACAGCAACACATTATATAAAGATCAGATTCACTATTAGAAAGATTACTCCTAAATGCCGGCAACATATTATACAGTGCTCGGATGCACCATTAATGAGGTTACACCTTAATAACAGCAACATATTATTTAATGCTGGGATGCACCATTGATGAGGAAACACCTTACTAGCAGCATATTAAATAAGGCTAAAAAGCACCACTGTGGAGGTTGCACCTATAAACAGATACATAATAAATAATGATCGGATGCATCATAGGGTAGGTAGTACCTTATAACAACCACACATTATAAAGTGCTCGGATGCATCATTGGGGAGCTTACACCTGAACAACAGCAACATATTATATGATGATCGGATGCACCATTGGTGAGGATACCTTAATAACAGCAACATATTGTACAATGTTCGGATGCACCATTGGTGAGTTTACACCTTAATAACAGCATCATATTATACAGTGTTTGGATTCATCATTGTTGAGGTTAAATCTTAATAACAACAACATATTGTACAATGTTCGGATGCACCATTGGTGAGGTTACACCTCAATAACAGCAACATATTGTTCAATTGTCGGATGCACCATTGTTGAGGTTACACCATGATAACAGCAACATATTGTCAATGTTCGAATGCACCATTGATGAGGTTACACCTTAAAAACAGCAGCATATTATACAATGTTTGGATGCACCAAACCCTAATGACAGCAACACATCATATAATGATCGGATGCACCATTGGTGAGGTTACAACTTAGTAACAGCAACATATTATATAATGATAGATGCACCATTGGAGAGGTTACTTCTTAATAACAACAACATATTTTACAATGCTCGGTTGCACCTTTGAGGAGGTTACACCTACAAACAGCAACATATTAAATAATGATCGGATGCACCTTGGGGAGCTTACACGTAAACAACAGCAACATAATAAATAAAGATTGATGGCACCCAATGGAAGGTTGCACCTAATAACAGCAACATATCATATAATGTTCGGATGCATAATTGGGGAGCTTACACCTAAACAACATCAACATATTATATAATGATCGGATGCACCTTTGATGAGGACACCTTAATAACAGCAACATATTGTACAATGTTCGGTTGCACCATTGGTGAGGTTACATCTTAATATCAGCAACATATTGTACAATGCTCGGATGCACAATTGATGAGGTTTCATCATAATAACAGCAACATATTGTACAATGTTCATATGCACCATTGGTGAGGTTACACCTCAATATTAGAAGCATATTGTACAATGTTCGCTTGCATCATTGGAGAGATTACACCTCAATAACAGCAATATATTGTACAATGTTTGGAGGCACTATTGGTGAGGTTACACCTAGATAACAGCACCGTATTGTACAAAGTTCGGAGCACCATTGGTGAGGTTACATCTTAATAACAGCAGTATATTGAAAATGTTCGGATGTACCATTGGTGAGGTTCCACCTTGATAACAGCAGCATATCATACAATGTTTGGTGTATCATTGATGAGGTTATACCATAATAACACCATCATATTAAACAATGTTTGGATGCACCATTGGTGAGGTTACACCTCAATAACAGCAACATATTGTACAATGTTCGGATGCATCATTGGTCAGGTTACACCTTGATAACAGTAGCATATTATACAATGTTCGTATGCACCATTGGTGAGGTTACATCTTAATAACAACAACATATTGTACAATATTCGGATGCACCATTGGTGAGGTTACACCTCAATAACAGCAACATATTGTACAATGTTCGGATGCACCATTGTTGAGTTTACACCATGATAACAGCAACATACTGTACAATGTTCGAATGCACCATTGATGAGGTTACACCTCAATAACAGCATATATTATACAATGTTTGGATGCACCATTGGTGAGGTTAAACCCTAATGACAGCAACATATCATATAATGATCGGATGCACCATTGGTGAGGTTACAACTTAGTAACAGCAATGTATAATTCAATGATAGATGCACCATTAGAGAGGTTACTTCTTAATATCAACAACGTATTTTACAAAACTCGGATGCACCATTTGTGAGGCTACACCTTAAAAACAGCAGCATATTTTTTAATGCTCGGATGCACCGTTGGTAAAGTTAGACCTTAATAACAGCAACATGATACATAATGATCGAATGCAACGTTGGGGAGGTTACACCTAAGCAAAAGCAACACATTATATAATGCTTGGATGCACCGTTAGTGAGGTAACGCCTTAATATTAGCAGCATATTATACGATGTTCGGATGAGCTATTAGTGAGGATACACCTTAATAACAGCAACATATTATACAATGATAGATGCACCATTAGAGAGGTAACTTCTTAATAACAACAACATAATATAATGCACGGATGCATCATTGGGGAGCTTACACCTAAACAACAGCAACAAATTATATAATGATCGGATGCACCATTGATGAGGACACCCTAATAACAGCAACATATTGTACAATGTTGGGATGCACCATTGGTGAGGTTACATCTTAATAACAGCAGTATATTGAAAATGTTCGGATGTACCATTGATGAGGTTAAACCTTGATAACAGCAGCATATTATACAAGGTTTGGATGCATCATTGATGAGGTTACACCATAGTAAAACCATCATATTAAACAATGTTTGGATGCACCATTGGTGAGGTTACACCTTAATAACAGCAACATATTGTACAATGTTCGGATGCATCATTGGTGACTTTACACTGCAAAAACAGCAGTATATTGAACATTATTCGGATGCACCATTGGTGAGGTTACACCTCATCAACTGCATCGTATTATACAATGTTTGGATGCATCATTGGTGAGGTTTCATCTCAATAACAACAACATAATGTACAATGTTCGAATGCACCATTTGTGAGGTTACATCTCAATACCAGTAACATATTGTACAATGTTCGGATGCACCTCAGGTGAGGTTACAACTCAATAACAGCAGTATATAGAAAATGTTCGGATGTACCATTGGTGAGGTTACACCTTAATAAATGCATCATATTGTACAATATCCGGATGCACCATTAGTGAGGTTACACCTTAATAACAGCAACACATTGTACGATGTTTGGATTCATCATTGGTGAGGTTACACCTTAATAACAGCATCATATTGTACAATGTTCGGATGCACCATTAGTGAGGTTACACCTTAATAACAGCAACACATTGTACAATGTTTGGAAGCACCATTGGTGAGCTTAAACCTTAATAACAGCAACATATTGTACAATGTTCGGATGCACCATTGGTGAGGTAGCGCCATAATAACAAAAGCATATTATACAAAGTTTGGATGACCATCGGTGAGGTAACACCTTAATAATAGCAACATATTAAATAATGATTGGATGCACCATTGGTGAGGTTACACCTCAACAACAGCAACATATTATATAATGCTCGGATGCACCGTTGATGAGGTTAGACCTTAATAACAGCAACATGATACATAATGATCGGATGCACAGTTGGGGAGGTTACACCTAAACAACAGCAACACATTATATAATGCTCGGATGCACCGTTAGTGAGGCGACACCTTAATATCAGCAGCATATTATACAATGTTCGGATGCACTATTGTTGAGGTTACACCTTAATAACAGCAACATATTATATAGTCTTCGGATGCACTTTTGGGGAGGTTGCGCCTAATAACAGCAACATATTTTATAATGATTGGATGCACCATTGGTGAGGTTACACCTCAATAACAGCAACACATTATAGAAGGTTCGGATGCACCATTATTGAGTTTACACCTTATTAACAGCATCGTATTATACAATGTTTGGATGCATCATTGGTGAGGTTTCATCTCAATAACAACAACATATTGTACAATGTTCGGATGCAACATTTTTGAGGTTACAACTCAACACCAGTAACATATTGTACAACGTTGGGATGCACCTTTGGTGAGGTTACACCTCAATGACAGCAGTATATTGAAAATGTTCGGATGTACCATTGGTGAGGTTCCACATTGATATCAGCAGCTTATTATACAATGTTTGGATAAATCATTGATGATGTTACACCGTAATTACACCATCATATTCAACAATGTTTGGATGCACCATTGGTGAGGTTACACCTTAATAACAGCAACATTTTGAAAATGTTTGGATTCATCATTGGTGAGGTTACACTTTGATAACAGCAACATATTGTTTAATGTTCGGATGCACCATTAGTGAAGTTACACCTTAAAAACAGCATGACATTGTACAATGTTTGGATGCACCATTGGTGAGGGTAAACCTTGATAACACCAACATATTATGTAACGATCGGATGCACCGTTGGTGAGGTTACAACTTAATAACTGTAGCATATTATGCAATGTCTGGATGCACCATTGGTGAGGTTACAACTGTATAACAGCAGCATATTATGCGAAGTTCGAATGCACCATTGGTGAGTTTACACCTTAATATCATCAGATTTTTAAACAATGTTGTTTAGATGAACCAATAGTGAGGTTATACCTCAAATCAACATATCAACATATCAACATATCAACATATCATACAATGCTCGGATGCATCATTGGGGAGGTTACACCTAACAGTAAACATAATAAATAATGATTTGATGCACCTTGGGGAGCTCACACGCAAACAGCAGCAACATAATAAATAATGATCAACTGCACCATATGGGAGGTTGCACCTAACAACAGTAACATATTGTATAATGCTCGGATGCATTGTTGGGGAGCTTACACCGGAACAACAGCAACATATTATATAATGATCGGATGCACCATTGGTGAAGACACCTTAATAACAGCAACATATTGTACAATGTAAGGATGCACAATTGGTGAGGTTACACCTTAATATCATCAACATATTGTACAATGTTCGGATGCACAATTGGTGAGGTTAAACCATAATAGCAGCAACATATTGTACAATGTTCAGATGCACCATTAGTTAGGGGACACCCTAATATTAGAAACATATTGTACAATGTTCGCATGCACCATTGGAGAGGTTATAACTCAATAACAGCAATATATTTCACAATGTTTTGTGGCACTATTGGTGAGGTTACACCTAGATAACATCACCACATTGAAAACAATTTGAAGCACCTTGTGTTAGCTTACACCTTAAAATCAGCATTATATTGAACAATGTTCGGATGCACCATTGGTGAGGTTACACCTTAATAACGTCACAATTTTATACCATGTTTGGATGCATCATTGGCGAGGTTACACCTTAATAACAGCATCATATTATACAATATTTGGATGCATCATTGATGAGGTTACATCTTATTAACAACAACAAATTGTACAATGTTCAAATGCACCATTGGTGAGGTTACACCTTATTAAAAGCAACACCTTGTACAATGTTTGGATGCACCATACCTGAGGTTACACCTTAATAACAGCAAAATATTGTACAATGTTCGAATGAACCATTGGTGTGCTTACATCTTAATAACAGCAGCATATTATACAATGTTTGGATGCACAATTGGTGTGGTTAAACCGCAATGAGAGCAACATATCATATAATGATCGGATGCATCATTGGTGAGGATACCCCTCAAGAACAGCAACATATTCTAGAATGATCGGATGCACCATAGGTGAGATTACACCCTAATAACAGCAGCCACATATTTTACATTGTTTAGATGCACCATTGGTGAGGTTACACCTTAATAACAGCAACATATTATATAATGATCGGATGCACCATTGGTGAGGTTAAAACTTAGTAACAGCAACAAATATAATAATCGGATGCACCATTAGTGAGGCTACACCTTATTAACAGCAACATATTGTATGAAGCTCGGATGCACCATTGCTGAGGTTACACCTTGATAACAGTAACATGATACACAATGATCGGATGCACCATTGGTGAGGTTACATCTTAATACCATCAGCATATTGTACAATTTTTGGATACACCTGTGGTGAGGCTACACCTTAATAACAGCAACATATAAATTAATGATCGGCTGCACTATTGGAGAGGTTACTCCTCAATAACAGCAACATGCTATGCAATTCTTGGCTGCACAATTTGTGAGGTTACACCTTAATTAGAGCAACATATTATACAATGCTCATATGCACCATTAGTGAGGTTACACCGCAATAACAGAAACATTTTATATAATGCTCGGGAGCACGATTGGTGAGGTTATACCTTAATAACAGCAGTATATTAAACAATGGTTGGATGAACTATTGATGAGGTTACACGTTAATAACAACTGCATATTATACAATGTTTGGATGCGCTATTGGTGAGGTAGAACGTTAATATTAACAGCATATTATACAATGTCTGGATGCACCATTGGTGAGGTTACACCTTAATAACAACAACATATTATATAATGATCGGATGTAACATTGGTGAGGTTACACCTTAATAACAGCAACATATAAAATGCTCTGATGCACAATTGGTGAGGTTACACCTAATAACATCAGCATATTATACAACGTTTAGATGCATCATTGGTGTGATTACACCTTAATAACAACAACATATTATATAATGATCAGATGCAACGTTGGTGAGGTTACACCTTAATAACAGCTGCATATTATGCAATGTTTGGATGCACCATTGGTGAGGTTACAACCTAATATCAGCAGCATATTATGCGAAGTTTGAATGCACCATTGGCGAGGTTACACCTCAATAACATCAGCATATTATACAATGTTTGGATGCACCATCGTTGAGATTACATCTTAATAACAGCAGCATATTATTAATATATTAATCGGATGCACCATTGGGGAGGTTACACCTAAACAACAGCAACAAATATATAATGCTCGGATGCACCATTAGTGAGGTTACTCCTTAATATCAGCAGCATATTATACATTATTCGGATGCACTATTGTTGAGGTTACACCTTTATAACAGCAGCATATTATATAATGATAGATGCATCATTGCAGAAGTTACTTCATAATAACAGCAACATATTATACAATGCTCGGATGCACCATTGGGGAGGTTACACCTTAAACAACAACATATTGAACAATGATTGGATCCCTCCTGGGGAGCTTATACGTAAACAACAGCAACATAATAAACAATGATCGATTGCACCATATGGGAGGTTGCACCTAATACCAGCAACATATTATATAATGCTCGGATGCACCATTGGGGAGGTTTAACCTGATACCAGCAACACGATGAATAATGATCGGATGCACCATTGGGGAGATTACACCTAAACAACAGCAACATATTATATAATGCTCGGAAGCACCATTGAGGAAGTTACACCTAATAACAGCAACATGTCCTATAATGATCGGATGCCTCATTGGGGAGGTTACACTTAAGCAACAGCACCATATTATATAGTGCTCGGGTGCACCATAAGGGAGGTTACATCTAAACAACAGCAACATATAATGAAGTGCTCGGATGCAGAATTGGGGAGCTTACACCAAAACAATAGCAACATATTATATATTGTTCGGATGCACTATTGGGGAGGTGGCACATAATAACAGCAACCTATTTTAAAATTATATGACGCATCATTGATGAGGTTACACCTGAATAACAGCAGCATATTATACAAAGTTTGGATGCACCATTGGCGAGGTTACACTTTAATAACAGCAGCATCTTACACAGTGCTCGGATGCACCGTTGGTAAAGTTAGACCTTAATAACAGCAACATGAGACATTATGATCAAATGCAACGTTGGGGAGGTTACACCTGAACAAAAGCAACACATTATATAATGCTCGGATGCACCGTTAGTGAGGTAACACCTTAATATCAGCAGCATATTATACAATGATAGATGCACCATTAGAGAGGTAACTTCTTAATAACAACAACATATTATATAATGCACGGATGCATCATTGGGGAGCTTACACCTAAACATCAGCAACATATTATATAATGATCGGATGCACCATTGATGAGGACACCCTAATAACAGCAACATATTGTACAATGTTCGCATGCACCATTGGTGAGGATACATCTTAATATCAGCAACATACTGTAGTGTACAATGCTCGGATGCACAATTGATGAGGTTACATCATAATAACAGCAACATATTGTACAATGTACATATGCACCATTGGTGAGGTTACACCTTAATATGAGAAGCATATTGTACAATGTTCGCATGCATCATTGGAGAGATTACACCTCAATAACAGCAATATATTGTACAATGTTTGGAGGCACTATTGGTGAGGTAACATCTTGAAATCAGCAGTATATTGAACAATGTTCGGATGCACCATTGGTGAGGTTACACCTTAATAACAGCAGCATGTTATACAATGTTTGGATGCACCATTGGTTAGTGACCTTAATAACCGCATCATTTTGTACACTGTTTAGATGCCTCATTGATGAGGTTACATCTTAATAACAACAACATATTGTACAATGTTCGGATGCACCATTGGTGAGGTTACACCTAAATAACAGCAACATATTGTACAATGTTGGGATGCACCATTGGTGAGGTTACATCTTAATAACAGCAGTATATTGAAAATGTTCGGATGTACCATTGATGAGGTTCCACCTTGATAACAGCAGCATATTATACAATGTTTGGATGCATCATTGGTGAGGTTACACCATAATAACACCATCATATTAAACAATGTTTGGATGCACCATTGGTGAGGTTACACCTTAATAACAGCAACATATTGTACAATGTTCGGATGCATCATTGGTGAGGTTACACTGTAAAAACAGCAGTATGTTGAACAATATTCGGATGCACCATTGGTGAGGTTAAACCTTAAAAACAGCAGCATTATATACAATGTTTGGATGCACCAGTGGCGAGGTTACACCTCATTAACAGCATCGTATTATACAATGTTTGGATGCATCATTGGTGAGGTTTCATCTCAATAACAACAACATATTGTACAATGTTCGGATGCACCATTGGTGAGGTTACAACTCAATACCAGTAACATATTGTACAATGTTCGGATGCACCTCAGGTGAGGTTACAACTTAATAACTGAAGTATATTGAAAATGTTTGAATGTACCATTGGTGAGGTTCCACATTGATAACAGAAGCATATTATACAATGTTTGGATGCATCATTGATGAGGTTACACCATAATAACACCATCATATTCAACAATGTTTGGATACACCATTGGTGAGGTTACACCTTAATAACAGCAATATATTGAAAATGTTTGGATTCATCATTGGTGAGGTTACACCTCAATAACAGCATCATATTGTACAATGTTCGGATGCACCATTAGTGAGGTTACACCTTAATAACAGCAACACATTGTACAATGTTTGGATGCACCATTGGTGAGGTTAAACCTTAATAACAGCAACATATTGTACAATGTTCGGATGCACCATTGGTGAGGTAGCACCTTAATAACAAAAGCATATTATACAAAGTTTGGATGCACCATCGGTGAGGTTACACCTTAATAACAGCAACATATTAAATAATGATTGGATGCACCATTTGTGAGGTTACACCTCAATGACAGCAACATATTATAGAATTCTCGGATGCACCATTGGTGAGTTTACAACTTAAAAACAGCAATATATTGCATAATTCTCGGATGCGCCTTAGGGGAGGTTGAACCTAATAAAAGCAACATATTATATAATGATCGGATACACCATTTGGGAGGTTACAGCAAAACAATAGCAATATGTTACATAATGATCGGATGCACCATTGTGGGAGTTAGACCTAAACAGCAGCAACATATTATATAATGCTCGGATGCACCATTGGGGAGGCTACACCTAAACAACAGCAACATGTTATATAACGGTCGGATGCACCATTGGTCAGGTTAGACCTTAATAACAGTAGCATATTATACAATGTTCGTATGCACCATTGGTGAGGTTACATCTTAATAACAACAACATATTGTACAATGTTCGGATGCATCATTGGTGAGGATACACCTCAATAACAGCAACATATTGTACAATGTCCGGATGCACTATTGGTGAGGTTATACCTTAATAACAACAGTATATTGAAAATGTTCGGATGTACCATTGGTGAGGTTCCACCTTGATAACAGCAGCATATTATACAATGTTTGGATGCATCATTGATGAGGTTACACCATTATAACACCATCATATTAAACAATGTTTGGATGTACCATTGGTGAGGTTACACCTTAATAACAGCAACATATTGTACAATGTTCGGATGCATCATTGGTGAGGTTACACCTTAATAACAGCAGCATTATATACAATGTTTGGATGCACCATTGGTGAGGTTACACCTTATTAACAACATCGTATTATAAAATGTTCGGATGCATCATTGGTGAGGTTTCATCTCAATAACAACAACATATTGTACAATGTTCGGATGCACCATTGGTGAGGTTACAACTCAATACCAGTAACATATTGTACAATGTTCGGATGCACCATTAGAAAGGTTACACCTTAATAACAGCATCACATTGTAAACTGTTTCGATGCACCATTGGTGAGGTTAAACCTTTTTTAATAACAGCAACATATTGTACAATGTTCGGATGCACCATTGGTAAGGCTACACCTTAATGACAAAAGCATATTATACAATGTTTGGATGCACCATTGGTGAGGTTACACCTTAATAACAGCAACATATTATATAACGATTGGATGCACCATCGGTGAGGTTACACCTCAATAACAGCAACATATTATAGAATGCTTGGATGCACCATTGGTGATTTTACAACTTAAAAACAGCAACAAATTATATACTTCTCGGATGTGCCATGGGGAGGTTGCACCTAATAACAGCAACATATTATATAATGATCGGATACACTGTTTGTGAGGTTACAGCAAAACAATAGCAATATGTTACATAATGATCGGATGCATCATTGGGGAGGCTACATCTAAATAGCAGCAACATATTATAAGGTGCTTGGATGCACAATTGGGGAGGTTAAACCTAAAAACAGCAACATGTTGCATAATGGTCGGATGCACTATTGGGGAGATTACACCTAAACAACAGTAACATACTATATAACGCTAGGAAGCATCATTGGCGAGGTTACAGCAAATAACAGCAACATGTTAAATAATGAACGGATGCACCATTGGAGAGGTTACACCTAAACGACAGAAACATATTATATAGTCTTCGGATGTACTATTGGGGAGGTTGCGCCTAATAACAGCAACATATTTTATAATGATTGGATGCACCATTGGTAAGGTTACACCTCAATAACAGCAACACATTATACGTAGAATGCTCGGATGCACCATTATTGAGTTTACACCTTATAAACAGCATCGTATTATACAATATTTGGATGCATCATTGGTGAGGTTTCATCTCAATAGCAACAACATATTGTACAATGTTCGGATGCACCATTGGTGAGGTTAGAACTCAACACCAGTAACATATTGTACAATGTTGGGATGCACATTTGGTGAGGTTACACCTCAATGACAGCAGTATATTGAAAATGTTCGGATGTACCATTGGTGAGGTTCCACATTGATAACAGCAGCTTATTATACAATGTTTGGATGCATCATTGATGAGTTTACACCATGATAACACCATCATATTCAACAATGTTTGGATGCACCATTGTTGAGGTTACACCTTAATAACAGCAACATTTTGAAAATGTTTGGATTCATCATTGGTGAAGTTACACTTTGATAACAGCAACATATTGTTTAATGTTCGGATACACCATTAGTGAGGTTACACCTTATAAACAGCAAGACATTGTACAATGTTTGGATGCACCATTGGTGAGGTTAAACCTTAATAACAGCAACATATTATGTAATGATCGGATGCACCGTTGGTGAGGTTACAACTTAATAACTGTTGCATATTATGCAATGTTTGGATGCACCATTGGTGAGGTTACAACTTTATAACAGCAGCATATTATGCGAAGTTTGAATGCACCATTGGTGAGGTTACACCTTAATAACATCGGATTTTTAAACAATGTTGTTTAGATGAACTAATAGTGAGGTTATACCTCAATAAGAGCAACATATCATACAATGCTCGGAAGCACCATTGGGGAGGTTACACCTAAAACAGCAACATAATAAATAATGATTTGATGCACCTTGGGGAGCTCACACGCAAACAGCAGCAACCTAATAAATAATGATCAACTGCACCATATGGGAGGTTGCACCTAACAACAGCAACATATTGTATAATGCTCGAATGCATTGTTGGAGAGCTTAAACCTGAACAACAGCAACATATTATATAATGATCGGATGCACCATTGGTGAAGACACCTTAATAACAGCGACATATTGTACAATGTTAGGATGCACAATTGGTGAGGTTACACCTTAATATCATCAACATATTGTACAATGTTCGGATGAACAATTGGTGAGGTTAAACCTTAATAGCAGCAACATATTGTACAATGTTCAGATGCACCATTGGTTAGGGGACACCCTAATATTAGAAACATATTGTACAATGTTCGCATGCACCATTGGAGAGGTTATAACTCAATAACAGCAGTATATTGAACAATGTTCGGATGCACCATTGGTGAGGTTACAACTTAATAACTTCACTATTTTATACCATGTTTGGATGCATCATTGGCGAGGTTGCACCTTAATAACAGCATCATATTATACAATATTTGGATGCACCATTGATGAGGTTACATCTTATTAACAACAACAAATTGTACAATGTTCGGATACACCATTGGTGAGGTTACACCTTATTAACAGCAACACTTTGTACAATGTTTGGATGCACCATACCTGAGGTCACACCTTAATAACAGCAAAATATTGTAAAATGTTCGACTGAACCATTGGTGTGCGTACATCTTAATAACAGCAGCATATTGTACATTGTTTGGATGCACCATTGTTGTGGTTAAACCGCAATGAGAGCAACATATCATATAATGATCGGATGCACCATTGGTGAGGTTACCCCTCATGAACAGCAACATATTCTAGAATGGTCGGATGAACCATATGTGAGATTACACCCTAACAGCAGCCACATATTTTACAATGTTTGGATGCACCATTGGTGAGGTTACACCTCAATAACAGCAACATATTATATAATAATCGGATGCACCATTGGTGAGGTTAAAACTTAGTAACAGCAACAAATATATTAATCGGATGCACCATTAGTGAGGCTACACCTTATTAACAGCAACATATTGTATAAAGCTCGGATGCACCATTGCTGAGGTTACACCTTTATAACAGCAACTTGATACACAATGATCGGATGCACCATTGGTGAGGTTACATCTTAATAACAGCATCATATTGTACAATTTTTGGATGCACCTGTGCTGAGGCTACACCTTAATAACAGCAACATATAAATTAATGATCGGCTGCACTATTGGAGAGGTTACTCCTCAATAACAGCAACATGCTATGCAATTCTTGGCTGCACAATTCGTGAGGTTGCACCTTAATTAGAGCAACATATTATACAATGCCTATATGCACCATTAGTGAGGTTACACCGCAATAACAGGAACATTGTATATAATGCTCGGGAGCACCATTGGTGAGGTTATACCTTAATAACAGCAGTATATTAAACAATGGTTGGATGCACCATTGATGAGGTTACACGTTAATAACAACTGCATATTATACAATGTTTGGATGCGCTATTGGTGAGGTAGCACGTTAATAATAACAGCATATCATACAATGTCTGGATGCACCATTGGTGAGGTTACACCTAAATAACAACAACATATTATATAATGATCGGATGCACCATTGGTGAGGTTACACCTAATAACATCAGCATATTATACAATGTTTAGATGCATCATTGGTGTTGTTACACCTTAATAACAGCAACATATAATATAATGATCGGATGCAAAGTTGGTGAGGTTACACCTTAATAACAGCTGCATATTATGCAAGGTTTGGGTGCACCATTGGTGAGGTTACAACCTAATATCAGCAGCATATTATGCGAAGTTTGAATGCACCATTGGCGAGGTTACACCTCAATAACATCAGCATATTATACAATATTTGGATGCACCATCGTTGAGATTACACCTTAATAACAGCAGCATATTATTTATATATTGATCGGATGCACCATTGGGGAGGCTACACCTAAACAACAGCAACAAATATATAATGCTCGGATGCACCATTAGTGAGGTTACTCCTTAATATCAGCAGCATATTATACATTAATCGAATGCACTATTGTTGAGGTTACACCTTTATAACAGCAGCATATTATATAATGATAGATGCACCATTGGAGAAGTTACTTCATAATAACAGCAACATATTATACAATGCTCGGATGCACCCTTGGGGAGGTTACACCTTAAACAACAACATATTGAATAATGATTGGATCCCTCCTGGTGAGCTTACACGTAAACAACAGCAACATAATGAACAATGATCGATTGTACCATATGGGAGGTTGCACCTAATACCAGTAACATATTATATAATGCTCGGATGCACCATTGGGGAGGTTTCACCTGATAACAGCAACACGTTGAATAATGATCGGAAGCACCATTGGGGAGGTTACACCTAAACAACATCAACATATTATATAATGCTCGGAAGCACCATTGAGGAAGTTACACCTAATACTAGCAACATGTCCTATAATGATCGGATGCCTCATTGGGGAGGTTAAACTTAAGCAACAGCACCATATTATGTAGTGCTCGGGTGCACCATAAGGGAGGTTACATCTAAACAACAGCAACATATAATGAAGTGCTCGGATGCAGAATTGGGGAGCTTACACCAAAACAATGGCAACAGATTATATATTGTTCGGATGCACTATTGGGGAAGTTGGAAATAATAACAGCAACCTATTTTAAAATGATATGACGCACCATTGATGAGGTTACACCTGAATAACAGAAGCATATTATACAAAGTTTGGATGCACCATTGGCGAGGTTACACTTTAATAACAGCAGCATCTTACACAGTGCTCGGATGCACCGTTGGTAAATTTAGACCTTAATAACAGCAACATGATACATAATGATCGAATGCAACGTTGGGGAGGTTACACCTAAACATAAGCAACACATTATATAATGCTCGGATGCACCGTTAGTGAGGTAACACCTTAATATCAGCAGCATATTATACGATGTTCGGATGAGCTATTAGTGAGGTTACACCTTAATAACAGCCACATATTATACAATGATAGATGCACCATTAGAGAGGTAACTTTTTACTAACAACAACATATTATATAACGCACGGATGCATCATTGGGGAGCTTACACCTAAACAACAGCAACATATTATATAATGATCGGATGCACCATTGATGAGGACACCCTAATGACAGCAACATATTGAACAATGTTCGGATGCACCATTGGTGAGGTTATATCCTAATATCAGCAACATATTGTACAATGCTCGGATGCACAATTGATGAGGTTACATCATAATAACAGCAACATATTGTACAATGTTCATATGCACCATTGGTGAGGTTACACCTTAATATGAGAAGCATATTGTACAATGTTCGCATGCATCATTGGAGAGATTACACCTCAATAACAGCAATATATTATACAATGTTTGGAGGCACTATTGGTGAGGTTACATCTTAAAATCAGCAGTATATTGAACAATGTTCGGATGCACCATTGGTGAGCTTACAACTTAATAACCGCATCATTTTGTACAATGTTTGGATGCATCATTGATGAGGTTACATCTTAATAACAACAACATATTGTACAATGTTCGGATGCACCATTGGTGAGGTTACACCTCAATAACAGCAACATATTGTACAATGTTGGGATGCACCATTGACGAGGTTACATCTTAATAACAGCAGTATATTGAAATTGTTCGGATGTACCATTGATGAGGTTCCACCTTGATAACAGCAGCGTATTATACAATGTTTGGATGCATCATTGATGAGGTTACACCTCAATAACAACAGCATATTGTACAATGTTTGGATGCACCATTGGTGAGGTTACACCTTAATAACAGCAACATATTGTACAATGTTCGGATGCATCATTGGTGAGGTTACACTGTAAAAACAGAAGTATATTGAACAATATTCGGATGCACCATTGGTGAGGTTACACCTTAATAACAGCAGCATTATATACAATGTTTGGATGCACCATTGGCGAGGTTACACCTCATTAACAGCATCGTATCATACAATGTTTGGATGCATCATTGGTGAGGTTTCATCTCAATAACAACAACATATTGTTTAATGTTCGGATGCACCATTGGTGAGGTTACAACTCAATACCAGTAACATATTGTACAATGTTAGGATGCACCTCAGGTGAGGTTACAACTCAATAACAGCAGTATATTGAAAATGTTCGGATGTACCATTGGTGAGGTTCCACATTGATAACAGCAGCTTATTATACAATGTTTGGATGCATCATTGATGAGGTTACACCATAATAACACCATCATATTCAACAATGTTTGGATGCACCATTGGTGAGGTTACACCTCAATAACAGCAACATTTTGTACAATGTTCGGATGCATCATTGGTGAGGTTACACCTTAATAACAGCAGTATAATGAACAATATTCGGATGCACCATTGATGAGGTTACACCTTAATAACAGCAGCATTATATACAATGTTTGGATGCACCATTGATGAGGTTACAACACAATACCAGTAACATATTGTACAATGTTCGGATGCACCATTAGTGAGGTTACACCTTAATAACAGCAACACATTGTAAAATGTTTAGATGCACCATTGGTGAGGTTAAACCTTAATAACAGCAACATATTGTACAATGTTCGGATGCACCATTGGTGAGGCTACACCTTTATAACAAAAGCATATTATACAATGTTTGGATGCACCATTGGTGAGGTTACACCTTATTAACAGCAACATATTATATAACGATTGAATGCACCATCGGTGAGGTTAAACCTCAATAACAGCAACATATTATAGAATGCTTGGATGCACCATTGGTGAGTTTACAACTTAAAAACAGCAACAAATTATATACTTCTCGGATGTGCCATAGGGGAGGTTGCACTTAATAACAGCAACATATTATATAATGATCGGATACACCGTTTGTGAGGTTACAGCAAAACAATAACAATATGTTACATATTGATCGGATGCACCATTGGGGAGGTTAGACCTAAACAGCAGCAACATTTTATATAATGCTAGGATGCACCATTGGGGAGGCTACACCTAAACAACAGCAACATGTTGCATAATGGTCGGATGCACCATTGGTGAGGACACCTTAATAACTGTAGCATATTATACAATGTTCGTACGCACCATTGGTGAGGTTACACCTAAATAACAGCAAAATATTTTATAATGATCAGATGCACGATTGGAGAGGTAACTCCATAATACCAGCAACATATTATACAATGGTCGGATGCACCATTAGGGAGGTTACACATAAAAACAGCAACATAATAAATAATGATCGGATGTATCATAAGGTAGGCTGTACCTAATAACAACATTCTATTATATAATGATCGGATGTACCCTAGTGGAGGTTACATCTAAATAGCAGCAACATATTATAAGGTGCTTGGATGCACAATTGGGGAGGTTGAACCTAAAAACAGCTACATGTTGCATAATGGTCGGATGCACCATTGGGGAGATTACACCTAAACAACAGTAACATACTATATAACGCTAGGAAGCATCATTGGTGAGGTTACAACAAATAACAGCAACATGTTACATTGTGAACGGATGCACCATGGATAGGTTACACCTAAACGACAGAAACATATTATATAGTCTTCGGATGCACTATTGGGGAGGTTGCGCCTAATAACAGCAACATATTTTATAATGATTGGATGCACCATTGGTGAGGTTACACCTCAATAACAGCAACACATTATAGAATGCTCGGATGCACCATTATTGAGTTTACACCTTATTAACAGCATCGTATTAAACAATGTTTGGATGCATCATTGGTGAGGTTTCATCTCAATAACAACAACAAACTGCACTATGTTCGGATGCACCATTGGTGAGGTTACAACTCAACACCAGTAACATATTGTACAATGTTGGGATGCACCTTTGGTGAGGTTACACATCAATGACAGCAGTATATTGAAAATGTTCGGATGTACCATTGATGAGGTTCCACATTGATAACAGCAGCTTATTATACAATGTTTGGATGCATCATTGATGAGGTTACACCATAATAACACCATCATATTCAACAATGTTTGGATGCATCATTGGTGAGGTTAAACCACAATGAGAGCAACAAATCATATAATGATCGGATGCACCATTGGTGAGGTTACCCCTCAAGAACAGCAACATATTCTAGAATGGTCGGATGCACCATAGGTGAGATTAAACCCTAACAGCAGCCACATATTTTACAATGTTTGGATGCACCATTGGTGAGGTTACACCTTAATAACAGCAACATATTATATAATGATCGGATGCACTATTGGTGAGGTTAAAACTTAGAAATAGCAACAAATATAATAATCGGATGCACCGTTAGTGAGGCTACACCTTATTAACAGCAACATATTGTATAAAGCTCGGATGCACCATTGCTGAGGTTACACCTTGATAACAGCAACATGATACACAATGATCGGATGCACCATTGGTGAGGTTACATCTTAATAACAGCAGCATATTGTACAATTTTTGGATGCACCTGTGGTGAGGCTACACCTTAATAACAGCAACATATAAATTAATGATCGGCTGCACTATTGGAGAGGTTACTCCTCAATAACAGCAACATGCTATGCAATTCTTGGCTGCACAACTCGTGAGGTTACACCTTAATTAGAGCAACATATTATGCGATGCTCATATGCACCATTAGTGAGGTTACACCGCAATAACAGAAACATTCTATATAATGCTCGGGAGCACCATTGGTGAGGTTATACCTTAATAACAGCAGTATATTAAACAATGGTTGGATGCACCATTGATGAGGTTACACGTTAATAACAACTGCATATTATACTATGCTTGGATGCGCTATTGGTGAGGTAGTACGTTAATAATAACATCATATTATACAATGTCTGGATAAACCATTGGTGAGGTTACACCTTAATAACAACAATATATTATATAATGATCGGATGTAACATTGGTGAGGTTACACCTTAATAACAGCAACATATAAAATGCTCGGATGAACCGTTGGTGAGGTTACACCTAATATCATCAGCATATTACACAAAGTTTAAATGCATCATTGGTGTGGGGACACCTTAATAACAGCAACATATTATATAATGATCGGATGCAACGTTGGTGAGGTTACACCTTAATAACAGCTGCATATTATGCAATGTTTGGATGCACCATTGGTGAGGTTACAGCCTAATATCAGCAGCATATTATGCGAAGTTTGAATGCACCATTGACGATGTTACACCTCAATAATACCAGCATATTATACAATGTTTGGATGCACCATCGTTGAGATTACACCTTAATAACAGCAGCATATTATTTATATATTGATCGGATGCACCATTGGGGAGGTTACACCTAAACAACAGCAACAGATATATAATGCTAGGATGCACCATTAGTGAGGTTACTCCTTAATATCGGCAGCATATTATACATCAATCGGATGCACTGTTGTTGAGGTTACACCTTTATAACAACAGCATATTATATAATGATAGATGCACCATTGGAGAAGTTACTTCATAATAACAGCAACATATTATACAATGCTCGGATGCACCATTGGGGAGGTTACACCTTAAACAACAACATATTGAATAATGATTGGATCCCTCCTGGGGAGCTTACACGTAAACAACAGCAACATAATAAACAATGATCGATTGCACCATATGGAAGGTTGCACCTAATACCAGCAACATATTATATAATGCTCGGATGCACCATTGGGGAGGTTTCACCTGATAACAGCAACACGTTGAATAATGATCGGATGCACCATTGGGGAGGTTACACCTAAATAACAGCAACATATTATATAATGCTCGGAAGCACCATTGAGGAAGTTACACCTAATAACAGCAACATGTCCTATAATGATCGGATGCCTCATTGGGGAGGTTACACTTAAGCAACAGCACCATATTATATAGTGCTCGGGTGCACCATATGGGAGGTTACATCTAAACAACAGCAACATATAATGAAGTGCTCGGATGCAGAATTGGGGAGCTTACACCAAAACAATAGCAACATATTATATATTGTTCGGATGCACTATTGGGGTGGTTGCACATAATAATAGCAACCTATTTTAAAATGATAAGACGCACCATTGATGAGGTTACACCTGAATAACAGCAGCATATTATACAAAGTTTGGATGCACCATTGGCGAAGTTACACTTTAATAACAGCAGCATCTTACACAGGGCTTGGATGCACAAGTGGTGAGGTTACACCTTAATAACAGCAACGTATTATATGGTGATCGGATGCACTATTGGTGAGGTTACACCTCAATAACAACAACATATTATATAATGCTCGGGTGCACCATTGGTGAGGTTATACCTTAATAACAACTCATACAATGTTTGGATGCACCATTGGTGAGGTTACACCTTAATAACAGCAGCATATTATGCAATGTTTGGATGCACCAATGGTGAGGTTACACCTCAATAACCGCAGCACATTACACAGTGCTTGGATGCACAATTGGTGAGGTTACACCTTAATATCAGCAACATTTTATTTGATGCTCGGATGCACCATTGGTGAGGTTACTTTTTAATAACAGCAGCATATGATACAATGTTTGGATGCATCATTGGTGCCGTTACACCTTAATAACAGCAGCATATTATACTATGTTTAGATGCACCAATGGTGAGGTAATACCTCAACAACAGCAACATATTATATAATGTTCGGATGCACTATTGGTGAGGTTACACCTTAATGACAGCAGCATATTATACAATGTTCGGATGCACTATCGTTGACGTTACACCTTATTAACAATAACATTTGTTATAATGATCGCATGCACCATTGGAGAGATTACTTCTTAATAACAGCAACATATTATACAATGCTCGTATGCACCATTGGGGAGGTGACACCTAAAAAAGCAATATAATAAATATTGATCGGATGCATATTGGGGTGCTTACACGTAAACAACAGCAAGATAGTAAATAATGATAGATTGCACCAAAGGGGAGGTTGCACATAATAACAGCAACATATTAAATAATGATATGATGCACTTTTAGGGAGGTTACACCTTAATAACAGCAACAGGTTACATAATGATCGGATGCACCTGTAAGTGGTTACACCTAAACAAAAGTAACATTTTATATAAAGCTCGGATGCACTATTGGTGAGGTTATACCATAACAACAACAACATATTGTACAATGTTCGGATGCACCGTTGGTGATGTTACCCCTTAATAACAGCAAACATGTTGTACAATGTTCGGATGCACCATTGGTGAGGTTACACCTAATAACAGCAACATTTTATACAATGTTTGGATGCTCCATAGGCGAGGTTATACCCTAATAACAGCAGCATATTATATAATGCTCGGATGCACCATTGGTGATATTACACCTTAATAACAGCAACATATTATATAATGCTCGGATGTACGATTGGTGCGGTTACACCTCAATAACAGCAACATATTATATATTGCACATACGTACTATAGGGTGAGATTTTGAAACTAGTTCGGTTGCGACCGAGAAAATATTATCGACGTTTTCCTCCCCCAGAGGCTAGACGTGCCAAGTAGTCGCATGGCGCGACACATGACATACAGCGCCGTTCACGATTCAATAGATTTGTAACTCCAAACTGGTGATAAAACCTACATGTTCCTCAACTAAATTATTACTCTCCAAAAACAATTGCGGTATCAATGCTTTCTAATGGGGGAGGAGAGACGCCTTTAATGGCTCAGTGGAAAAATTACTGCTCCGCGCACATTGACTATTAATTATTCGGTCCTAAACATAATCGATTGTTTCAACTCATTGATGTTTTATCGCACACTTTCCTAATGGAACCTATTAGCCTGCTGTTTCCTCGGTTGGTATTACCAGGACTTAACGGGACCTATTGGCTTGATGTTCCCCCCATTATCAACACCAGGAGCTAATGGAACCTATTAGCCTGATGTTTCCTCGGTTGGTATTTTCAGGACCTAATGCAACCTTTTTGACTGATGTTTCTTTGGTTGGCAGAACCAGGACCTAATGGAACCTATTGACCTGATGTTTCCTCGATTGGCAAGACCAGGCCCTAATGGAACCTATTCGCCTGATTTTTCCCTAGATGACAGGATCAGAACCTAATGCTTTTATAGCCTGATGTTTTCCGGATTGACAGGACCAGGACCTAATGTTTTATATCGACCTGATGTTGCCCTGCTTGACAGGACCAGAGCACTCATTGGGAGTACTGTTCCTCTGTAGATCGAACTCCTACAAACTGACAACGACAGAACTGACAACGACAGAACTGTCAACGACAGAACTGACAACGACAGAACTGACCACGACAGAACTGACAACGACAGAACTGTCAACGACAGAACTGACAAGATAGAACTGACAACGATAGAACTCACAACGACACAACTGACAACGACAGAACTGACAACGACAGAACTGACAACGATAGAACTCACAACGACAGAACTGACAACGACAGAACTGACAACGACAGAACCAACAACGACAAAACTGACAACGACAGAACTGACCACGACAGAACTGACAACGACAGAACTGACAACGACAGAACTGACATCGACAGAACTGACAACGATAGAACTGACAACGACAGAACTGACAACGACAGAACTCACAACGATAGAACTGACAACGACAGAACTGACAACGACAGAACTGACAACGACAAAAATAGCAATGACAGAACTGTCAACGACAGAACTGACAACGATAGAACTGACAACGACAGAACTGACAACGACAGAACCGACAACGATAGAACTGACAACGATGTAACTGACAACGACAGAACTGACAACGACATAACTGGCAACGGCAGAACTGACAACGGCAGAAGTGATAACGACAGAACTGACAACGACATAACTGGCAACGGCAGAACTGACAACGGCAGAAGTGACAACGACAGAACTGACAACGACAGATCTGACAACAACAGAACTGACAACGACAGAACTGACAATCTTAACTAATTTATTTCAATTTCAGTTTGAAGGTCAACAAACCGTCCGTGCTCCTGAGCTGACCAATTCTCATATCCGACCGCAGGATGACCTGTAACTAACTGACCCTCTCTACCTGTCCTTCTCTACGTCTCTTTCCATTATAACTCCAACTTCTGACCCTATCTATCCGTCCTTCTCTTCGTTTCTTTCCATTATAACTCCAACTGACCCTCTTTACCTGTCCTTCTCTACGTTTCTTTCTATTATACTTTTAATTGACCCTCTCTACCTGTCCTCCTCTACGTCTCTTTCCATTATAACTCCAACTGACCCTCTCTACATGTCCTTCTCTACATCTCTTTCCATTAAAACTTCAACTTCTGACCCTCTCTATTCGTCCTTCTCTTCGTCTCTTTCCCCTATAACTCCAACTGATCCTCTCTACCTGTTCTTCTCTATGTCTCTTGCCATTATAACTCCAACTAACCCTCTCTACCTGTCCTTCTTTACGTCTCTTTCCATTATATCACCAACTGACCCTCTCTACTTGTCCTTCTCTACGGCTCTTTTCATTATTACTCCAACTGACCCTCTCTACCTGTCCTTCTCTACGTCTCTTCCCATTGTTTCCTGGTATAGTTAAGCCATAACTCATCTCATAAAGGAACATTTGTCCCGGGCTGACGTAATGTCTATTCGCTGTCCTTAGGTCATCAATTACGAGACGGACCGCCGCGTGAACGTGTCTGTGCGGCAGGATGGACAGTCCACCCTGAGCAGCCTCGTGGTGGCCAAGGTGGCACTTGGCCATTCTGGAAGCTACGAATGCGCGCCATCTAACGCTGGCAAGGCGGTCATCACGGTGCACATCTTCAAAGGTTGGTGCTAGACTATGTCGCAAGGCGGTCATCACGGTACACATCTTAAAAGGTTGGCGTTAAACCTGTCACTTTGCGGCAATTACAGTGTATTGGTACCAGCACCTGTCACATGACGGCAATTACAGTGTATTGGTACCAGCACCTGTCTCATGGATGGTACCCCTATAATACATTGTTGGGTAAAGATAAACGGTTATGGTTACGAGTGCTCACACAATAGCTTCGAATATTGCGGGAGGATGGTGTGTTGGTGTAGCATTGTTTGTGTGTTGGTGTAGCATTGTTTGTGTGTTGGTGTAGCATTGTTTGTGTGTTGGTGTAGCATTGTTTGTGTGTCGGTGTAGCATTGTTTGTGTGTTGGTGCAGCATTGTTTGTGTGTTGGTGTAGCATTGCTTGAGTGTTTAGTGCAGCATTATTTGTGTCTTGGTGTAGCATTGTTTGTGTGTTGGTGTAGCATTGTTTGTGTGTTGGTGCAGCATTGTTTGTGTGTTGGTGTAGCATTGCTTGTGTGTTGGTGTAGCATTGTTTGTGTTGGTGTAGCATTGTTTGTGCGTTGGGATAGCATTGTTTGTAAGTTGGTGTAGCATTGTTTGTGTGTTGGTGTACCATTGTTTGTGCGTTGGTGTAGCATTGTTTGTGTGTTGGTGTAGCATTGTTTGTGTGTTGGTGTAGCATTTTTTGTGTGTTGGTGTAGCATTGTTTGTGTGTTGGTGTAGCAAACCTGATATTGCGAGGATGCAAAGGGCTTTTTTCTTTCTTTGTGATAATAAGTTAAGTGCAAGAATCGTTAAAGGTGTTCAGAAGCAAATCATTTGACAAGAGATGAGTGGATAATGTAAACTAAACTGCACGATATCCAACCTCATTTAATCTCACGGGGAATCTTATACACAACTTCGAGCTTTTTTTTGTACGCCATCGCGATCATAATCCCTCCAGTAACTATTCCTTGCCTTTTTTCCTGTACGGCTTACAGTAAGAAACATGGAGCGGCAGAGACAATTTCACGTAAACAAAAGATCAAGTGAACATCGGTGCCAAAAGAGATGTTCACGCAAACATACACCCCCTATTACTTTCACCTGTCAGTCTTTCGAATATGTTTTGTTTAATTCGACGACAGTTGGACAAAGAAGAGCGTTAGCGGTACATGCTGTTCGTCTATCTTCGTTCCTCTTGCATGCTATCAATTCAAATTTGTCACCTCGTTTGACCCTTTATTCTAATTTGTTGCTGATGCTTATTAGTAGTTTTGTTCTCAATATTAACCGAGTAGAAAAACTCCCGCTCGGACGATCCGTAGCAATACTTCACTGACCTTCTGTCGGCAAAAGATGAAACATTTTGTTTGCGATGTTCGATATTCTCCTATAAATGGTGTTGGGCCCTTCATCTTATGTGTGTGAAATAAGCATTGATGTTCAGCAGTGGCTGCTTTATCTTGGCGACGATACTGTACAATGACGCTGATGGGATTACCTTATCATACACGCAGGTACCAACTTAGAGGGGGTTGATGAGCGGCCTTTGAAACAGTGAATATCGTGACATGGCAGTGATCCTCAAGACAGGTTGTGATCCTCAAGACATAGCTGTGGTCTTCAAGCTATGGCTGCGATCATCAGGACATGGCTGCGATCCTCAAGACATAGTTGTGATCCTCAAGATATTGTTGTGATCCTCAAGACGTAGCTGTGATTTTCATGACATGGCTGTGATCCTCAAGACATAACTGTGATCCTCATGATATGGTTGGGATCCTCAAAACATGATTGTGATCCCCATGACATAGCTGTGATCCTTATGGCATGGCTGCAATCCTCAATACATGACTGTGATCCTCAAGACATGACTGTGATCATCAAGACATGACTGTGATCCTCAATACATGGCTGTGATCTACAAAGACATGACAGAGATCCTCATGACATAGCTGTGATCCTCAAGACATGACTGTGATCCTCGAGACATGGTTGTGATCCTCAAGACATGTCAGTGATCATCAAGACAGGATTTTGATCCTCAAGACATGGATGTGATTATGAAGACATGACTGTGATCATCATGACATGGCCGTGATCCACAAAACCACGATAATAGAACTCAAGCATAAGGTCCATTTTCTAACCGGTAATCTCTTTACCAGCCCAAGATGGTTCAGGCTAAGTTAGCATGTAGCATATGCCGCCAATCGTACGCCGCCGAACTAATGATTTGCGATAATTCTTCTAGCTCTGCCAGAAATCTGCGCAGTAGTCTCTCTAATGACGAATGAAAGACAGCACGCTGCAAATTATGTCAACAGGCAGAATAAAACAAACAACAGGCAGAGGAAATCGAGCAACTGAAGGCACTACTCAGTCAGGCCTCTAATGACTCGTCCATAACAAAGACAGTCAGTACATTCACCCGGTTGCTAGCTGTTGAATCAGAATTGGAACGCGTGTTGAAACGATTCCACGAATTCAAAAATCTAATGAACAGTGAACTAGCAGCAGTCAAAGAAACTACTGAGGCCACCCTAAATCAAATTAAAGAACTTCAAGTGCATCTAGACTCCGAATTGGCCAAGAAGCTTTCAACTTCAGACGCAAAGCAAATGACAGCATCAAATAAATAGAAAATTCAGTCAAAGATAGCGATGCACTTTACACAACTTAGTAAGCAGGAGGCAGCCACGCTGCGACAGTGCAACACACGTTGGGCAACAACCTCACCACATCCGACCCAACACATGTACCCGATTTGATGTATTACCCGATAAAATGGACTCTCAGAACACAGAGGAAGTTATTGTGATTGGCGACTACAATGTCACCACCTTCAAAATACTCGGCAAAGCAGTCGTGAAAATCGACGAGGTCGCAGGCATATTCAAAAAGGAAAAGATACATTCCTTCAAACGAAATATACTACAAATCGGAGCTAAAGACGTGTCGCAGACGGAATCGACATGGAAAAGGTATGAAACTATGCTAACCAATGTCATTAGCTCAAATGCAAACATCCATGTCACTGGCATCCTGCCCCATCCGAACCAAAGTAAATACAAGTTAAGCAAGATGACTTTACTTCGCAATCGCTTAGAAACATTCTGCAAAGCTCAAAAAACTCATTCTCTGGCCATTGGGATACGATGATGGATCCAAAGTAATATAACCTCAACAGAATCACCAACAAGGCTCGCATAAACACATACGGACTCAATACCCTCGAAAACATTCTTGAAAACATTGGCGCTGGTCTTGCCACCGATAGTAAGTCAAAATACGCATATGATATCCAACCAGAACTCCTTCTGCAGTGCCCGACGGAATGACCCAACGGCCAACACCCGTGCCAACCCTAGGAACCCAACCAATACAGGAGCCCATAAAAAAACACCGGTCCTCAAAAAAAAGTTCCTGTCATCAATCCAATCCGAGTTAGAGGCAGTATTCGCTGCCCCGCTTCTACAACCCGCGTAAACGTAAACGAAAGTCTGGGCTCCGACCCAAGGCCTCGAAGTAGAATCATTATAAGTCAAGAAAATCATGTTAATGTGACCAACGGTACTCTCAAATTTTACTATGTAAAAGCTAGAAGTCTCCGGGACAAGATCGAAGAATTGTGTATCCATGCAATGAATGAAAGTATCAACGTAATGGCAATCACAGAATCGTGGATGAAATTGAGCACCAGGCCTTATTTAGGCGAACTTACTCTTCCCGGTTACTTACTATTTCACAAAGATAGACAAGGCCGAGAGGGCGGTGGAGTGATGTTACTTGTGAAAAAAAAACTACAATACTAAGGGTAACTATTCCAAACAGCAGACACGACATAGTATCAATCAGAGTAGCAGGTAAACATATAATTTGGCAAAGAACTCTCGTCTATCGTCTCCAAAAAGTAAGGTTGCAGATGATATCGATCTTTATAACACCCTCGTCGATGTCGTCACAACACAGCACAGCTTTGTGCTCGGAGACTTCAACATCCCTGACATTGATTGGGAAACAAACGAATGCACTGCCACCGGCCAGCGTCTGATTGATTTTGCAGACGATTAGGTCATGAACCAAATGGTGAAGAAACCCACAAGAGGTAGCAATATTCTGTGGGAGAACCACTCGGAACTAGCGACCACAACTTTATCCGCTTTTTGATTGAACTTGAGTTGAAAACGACAACATGCTGTGAAATAGTTCCCAATTTTAGATTAGCTAACTTTGATGACCTAAGAGAGTCAATGGCGTCAGCAGATATAACCCTCGGACAAGATATCAACCAATCGCTTAACAATTTCTTGACTGCACTTAAAAATATTGAATATAAGCACATCCCGCACAAAAACAGGGGAACAGTCGTCAATCAGCCTAAGTACTGGAAAGAAGAACAGAACAGTCACGCAAGAAAGGAAAGCATTCGATGAAACAGAAGCATCCACATGACGACGTAGCAAAAAACTAATACAACATCAGCAGAAGAGATCTAAAGAGGGCCCAGAAGCGAAATAAGAAATATTTTGAAAATGAAGTTGCCGCAAAGGCCAAAACTAATCCGAAATAATTTTTAGTTAGGTTTCGAGCAAAAAAAATAAATAAATCTGTAATTGGTCCTCTCAAGAAGGATGTTGGTGAGCTAGAAACGGACTACACCAAAATTAGTGCCCTACTTAATGAATACTTTTGTTCTGTATATAGGTTAGAGAATCAGGATATTCCTAATCCTGAGGATATCATAGCGGGAAGACGAATTGAACCCCTCAGCACAGTGAACTTTTCCCCCGCCGAAAATATTAAATATATAGATAAACTGAAAGTCACAAAATCTCCAGGTCCAGATCAAGTTCATCCCAGAATTATGAAAGTGACTGAAAACGAAATTGAATAACATTTATCAAACATTTACACCCAATCTCTCACAAATGGCACCTGCCCCTCTAAATGGAAAGAGGTCAATGTTACTCCGATTAAAAAAAAAGGGAAAAAAAGTGTTCCGGAAATTACCGTCCAATTAGTCTTACCTCAGTCATTGGAAAATTGATGAAAAGTTTGATAACGGATCAAATTACAGAATTATTAGAATCAAATAATTTCATTGGCGGCTCTCAGCATGGCTCTAGACCCAACCGTTCCTGTCCTATGAACCTGCTGCTTTTTTCAAGAAAATAATCGAAATCCACGACACAAAATCTCCAATCGATATCATTTACCTTGACTTTCAAATAGCCTGTGATAAAGTCTTCCACATGCGCCTAGTTAGTAAATTACAGCATCGGTTTTCGAGGAGAACTAAACAACTGGATGAAATGCTGGCTTACGGACAGACGGCAGCGAGTTGTACTTAAAGGCGCTTCTTTCTCCTGGTGTAATGTTACAAGCGGCGCAAGGATCCGTGCTAGGTCCAGTTCTCTTTACTATATTCTTTAACAATCTCGATAGCCACGTACTCTCAAACATTAGCAAGTTCGCAGACGATACTAAGATAGGAGGGAAAGTGCAAACTGTAATAGAGTGCCAGCAGAACCAACTAGACTTGAACAAATTGTTGACTGGTCAGATAAGTGGCAAATGAATTTAATGAAGACAAATGTAAAGTTATGCACATAGGTCCTCTTAACCTCATGCACGAATATTCAATGTCCGGAAAGAAACTCATTCCTGTCACTGAAGAGAAAGGCTTAGGAGTCATAATCAGTAACGACTTAAATGTATCTAGCAATGTAACAATGCTGCCAAGAAAGGCAACAAAATGCTAGGTATGATATCCAGCACTATCCCGTACAAAAATCCACAAAGTTTGATCAAGTTATACAATGCATTTCTTAAACCGCATCTCAAGTATTCCGTTCAATTCTGGTCTCCATATATTAGAAAAGACGTTATTAAATTAGAAAAGGTTCAACGTAGAGCTACCAAACACATCCCTTCGCTGCGGAAAAAATCGTACGAAGATAGGCTACGTGAACTCAATCTTTATTCGCCAGAGAAGGGTCGTGTCAGAGGTGACATGATCGAAGTGTGGAAGATAATGAAGGGTAATAAAAACGTCGACCGAGTAAACCTTTTCACTCTAGATACGAACGGAGTGACTAGGAACAATGAATTCAAAATCGTTA